>JAWWEQ010036722.1:0-19969 GCA_035583055.1 Torymus tubicola
AATATTTTCAAAGCTGTATGTGTACACTGTCATTCACATAACTCCAAATGAAACATTAAAATTCACGCAGAAAAAAATCTATCAAAGGTATAGCCACCGAAAAATTCATGGAGATACCTTTTTATTGTACAAACATACATAAAAGAAAAAAAAAACAACAACAACAACACCACGCGCACCTTACGAGTATATTTCACCGCTACCCGATTTGTACATATTTCGCAAAAAAGAAATCTACCAGCGACAGGCATCTGTCAGTCGTGGCAGCGGTGATATCGCTACCTGTAACATTATCGCCGCTCGCGCGTACATACACATGCGCGCGCGGTTCCGTGGCATTGAGTCATCGCGCACGCGCTGCATTATTGCGTAAGTCACGTGCTGCTGCTGCTGCTGCCGTTGCAGTTTATAGTGAGGTGCTCGCGCGAGCGACGGTTGCTGCTGTCGTGGAAAAGTCACTTTTTTCAAAATTTTCCTGATGATATATTCGTCACATCAAGGTTTGGATGTACAGAATTTTGGAAGGATTGTCTGGTTCTTTTTTTCTCTCTTTTTTTTGTTAGAATGGTATGTTAAATTAACGTGTAATGATTTTTGGGTATATATACATATGTGTACGCCTTACACAATATATTATTAGTTTTGGCAAGAAAGTCATGCAACGAGAGGAATTGCTTATCATTTGAATTATTGTCAAATAATGAAAATTCGGGTATACATTTTCCTTCTACCAATTTACCTACGTTACATATATACCGAAATCTTGAGAAAATAAAAATCTTCGAATCCAAACTCCCTTATTACCCTTACAAAAAAAACAATGCATAAGTTCCAATATACCATGCCACGAATCACGAAAGATTCATGTACAACAACAACAAAGAAGAAGAAGAAGAAAAAAAATACTAAAACGAAAAGGAGGAAGTGATAAGCGTGGCGATAAATTAGCGAGAACTATAAGTATATAAGATCCATCGTGCGTGTGTATATGTGTGTGACAATGCCACATACGCGAAGGTTTGCGTGCACGCGAGCGCGAGGAAGCCGGAAAAGCGTTGGTGAATTATTGCGCGAAAAGCCGCGGACCGGATGATCCGCGAGTGCGATAGAGAGATGTAGGAAAATGTGTATACCAGGCGCGTACTATGCGACTACGTATGACCTTCTTTATATATATGCATGTGCAAGCGAACGCAAATGATCCAAGGGAGGATGTATAATAATATATGAGATATGGTGGGTTTCTTTTTATATGGATTATGGATCAGATTAAAAATGAATGATTTTTAGTATTGTGTGATGAGGGGTTAGAAGTTATTTTATATTTATAGTATAGAAAGAGAGAAAATAAGTATTAAAAAAATGAAAAATTTCAAAATCGACTAAAAAATAATCATATGAATTCTGATGAAGATTTTTGCATGTTTCTCTTTTCTTTATGGATAAATATAAACACTCGATTAAATCCCGATCATCTTATTTTACCTGTGATGATATATATCACAAAGCGCAGCGAATTCGAGAACACGTCAGAGTACGTAAGAGACCATTAAAAAGCGCGAATTAAATTTTACTTATTTTTTTTTTTTCTTATAATAATTATCGTTGGCATTAGTCATGCAATAAACGTATAATACTATATAGCTCTCGGCAACAAAGGAGGGGGGTGGAGGAGCGATCGTAGAAGGAATATAATGATTCGATAATAAAATTCAATAATGAAAAAAAAACACATTACAAACTTGCAAATATTCGCGCTTAATAACATCTATTAGTTACGAATATAATGTTATGCCGGCGTCTCGGTATATATCTCACCATTCATAAAATCGCTCTTGCATAAAACGAAGTTATTACTGAATTTTGTAATATTCTCCGTTCCCCTATATATATATATATATATATATATACATATATACATGCCTTTTGCTCTACTCTAGGAATAGAGCGCGCAGGCAGTACGACTGACAATGAGCAATATAAAATTACGAGCGATTAATACTACTGCTGGTTGCTGTTATGCTGGCGAGAGACCTCGCCGATATTAAAGATGAGTTTTTCAAAACGTCGTTTTTTTTTTCTTCTTTTTTTTTTGTTCGTTCTGTATATATCGTTGGATTCTAGAGGTTTATCGTATTTTCTAGGCAAAGAATTATCGCTGACTCATGATGGAACGTTTGAAAATGCTTTTCATTCAGTGAACAGTTTTTTTTTTTGTTCTTCTTATTCTCGAAACAAACTTTAGCGTGTACAATGATTTAAAAGGCCGCATATATATTTTCAAAAATATCGTCTTGAGATATATACAAATAGTTTTGGACTTTTTTAAGTCTGTTAAATATTTATATAAATACTAAATAAACTTTATATAATATATATTTAAGAATAATGAGAAATCTCAATTAAAAACAATCTCGTCTCCGCACGACAAAAGATTATTCCCTCTACCCTCTTAACGACAATCTCTAACATTCGACACGTTCCGTTCCCCATTCCCTTTCTATATATATACATATATACACTTCTGTACAAAACGACTACACCTTCTCTCACTATCACTACCATTCGTCGATTTTACGAGAACGCCGATCATCGGACGTTTTCGTGATCTCGCTTGCTGTTATATCCCTGACAAGCAGTAATAGTATATAATATATATAGCAACAGCTGTACGCCTCGTAAACGTCGGAATTGCGTCACCCTCGCGCAGCCGGATTACGTTTAATGAGATTCCTTTGCCAGCTAATACACTTACACTGGTAGTAGGAAGGAGAGGGTTAGAGTAACGTCGCTCTCGAATTCGTACGCGCCAATTATTATGCGCGATTCGCGTTCGTGCTACCGATACATATATATATGCGTATTGCGCAAGATATATCCTAGACTGTTTTTTTGTGTATCTTTTTCTCTTTTTTTTCTTCGTTGGCGAACAAGAGTATAAACATAGCAGTTGCTGCTGTCTTTTCGTGTTTGTACGCGGTCATATATATATAATGAGGGGAACGATTGTACTCGCGATTGAGTTTGGCGCAAAGAATGGTAATTGCTGCGGGTAAGTGTGTGTGCGAATTGAACGGAGTATAGTTGTATTATCATGGGATATGAAAAAGGTATGATTATTATTTTGCTGCACACGTGAACGTGAACAAATTACTTTTCAGAGTATTCTATCGAGAATATAATAGATGCTTATATATGTACTTGAGTATAGGTAAAAAATTTAACAATTCCGTAATTACATTTTATTAGACATTTTTTTCGAGGTTGTTTGTAACGATCATATATAATGCTGAGAAAATTAAAGAATCGAATATGTTTCTGAATGATGTCCTAGATTAACAAGAATTCTTACGAACTATATAGAGTATAAAAAGTTTTCATATGATTTTATTATTGCGCAATACCGATTATCTGTACTATTGTTCTTTGCTTTATACGGTGAGATGCGTTACGATAAGGCGTTGTATATTATCATTAGATGTTATCAGATAATATAATTAACTGAACAATTAACTTTTACGCATCGTCTCTTATAATATTTGTATAGAGATAAATATTTCGTATAAGTATCACATAAAATTTACACCCCATCCTAACATCTCCGATACCCTTATATACAAATATCTCACTTACCTCGACAGAGGATCGACGAAGAGAGCAACAATGAGTACAGCTACCAGGACACAGGTAAGATAAATCGACGATATCTCGTAGATTTCCGATTCTGGTGGCCTGTGAAGACTGTCGTGGGCACCGTTACCGATTATACAGAAGTTCGCACCGCAGCGGCTAACTTTCGTCGCCGTTGCCGTACCGTTAAGTCCATTGTCGCTGGACTCGCCCTCGCTCAGTACTGTAAGTGGAAAAAAGACAGAAAATAAATATCATTGGATCGACGAAGTATATAGGAGTAGCGAGAGAGTTAATTTGGATTTTAGGCGGCACGTAAAACGATTCATTGCACGAAGCGTCGCCTGATTAAATTCAGGGTGAGTCTTCGATTGATAGGCTACGTAAGTTCAAGTTTACGTAAGGGACGACGTTTATGGGGGGTTTTACGTTTGTTTACGGCGAGGGGATATTGACTAGCGAGCTAATGATTTTTTTCGTTAGTTTAAATTATCGGTTTAATTTTGTTTTACGATTTTCGACTGAAAAAAAAATTTATTTTAGTATGGTTAAAATTATTTATTGTTTTAAAAATGTTGAAAATTAAACTCCCATCGAACGGTAATAATACTAAATTTTTCCATCAACTCGGCGTTCGTGCGAAATTACACGACGACGTACATCGTGCCTTCGCAGATGGAATTATATCCTATCAATGCCAGCTGATCAAACGTTTCGGGCACGGCTGTCAATGTTCGGTTTGATGTATCACTCCGCGAATCATTCCGTTTGACGCACTAAATCGGATAGGTAAATTTTTTTATAGCAAAAATCTTCCGAAAGCCTAATCACGTAATGTTTTGGTATTAAGAAAAAAACCAATAATAGGTCATTCATCATGACGAGAACGAGAGAAACAAAATCAGATGGCCAGATTTGATTGATAAGTATACGTCTATATAGAAAAACTTTCTAAAACAGGTATATATGTAAACAAAATTTGTATAACCTCTATTTATTATGTTAACGTCGCACGATAACTATAGCTATTGGTAATAAATATATCTTCAAGTACAAAAGCAAATCAGTATAAGAATAATAATGAAATTTCGAGGTTATATGGCGATTCCATTAAACGGGAGAGAATAATCGCAAAAAGCGTTTCATCACACGATCGACATACAAACTAGGCATATTCACTTGCTTTCATTTTCAATAAGCGTTAATATCAGGGTAGAACGAACAAAAATTAGGGATCTCCCTCTCTTCTCTACATACAAATACGAGCTAATTTATAATCGTTAATTAAAATAACCTTCAATCAATTTCTCAAAGACACACGCGTACATATATATACAACGTATATATAACGACTTGCAGCGACAACCCATATATATATATATTTACATACACCCGGTCAACTTTCATCGCTAACGAGGAGAAATTCCACTTCGATAAATCCCGCAGCCGACCTTACGAATTTCATCAGCACGCGGCAATATTTACACCTGCGCGTCGGGCGCGATTAACTATCCGCGATGTCGAAATATATTTCGCGAAAAACGGAAAGGGGAAGAAGAAGAAGAAGAAGAAGAAGAAGCCGTATATACATATGTGACGCAATTAAGTATATGGCGCCGTTGATACCGCCGCCGCCTTGGATCTCACTTGATTTACAGGAGGACACGCGGAGCGCGCGCGAGCCTCGGCCTTCGCCCGCGAAGAAAGATATACATATATATTACTATATAGAATGAATTATAATTGAGTGCGTGTGTATGTGTGTTATGGAGAGGGAGGATGAGACTTTCACCCGCGCGCTGAGAGATCGACGACGATGACGATGATGTTGTTATTGATTTTGTTTGTGTATTTTTTTGGGGGAGAGTGAAAAATCGATGGTATTTATGTATGGGATTTTCGAATCAGATGGTATTATGGTCAGTTAGGATATTGGAACCTGTTGAATCTAGTTAAATTCGCTCGGGCGACAAACTCACACTCGAGCCAGAATCACATTTCTCACAAGTATCGAACATTATTTTATGACACTTCGTGCGTCAAGTGCCATTTTTGAGAAAAATATTATGTCGTTCTATTCTATACGCGTTATATATATTACTCTGTGTAACAAAGTACGTACAAAATTCACTAATCCCGGTCGTGTTTTTAGTTCGTTATACTTTTCACTCAAACCCTTCTTTTCGCTTTAACCGCATCTAACTCTAAACTTGTGTCATCCGAAAGACACTTCCTTTTCCGCGAATATTCGCTTTTTCTTCTTCTTCTTCTTCGTTTTATCGAAAAAACAGTCGCACGATAATGACGAAAGTTTCCTTACCGGACACGCGGTTGCGGCTCAGTTTGTTATATAAATTTCGTTGTACGATATAGGTTTCGCTTTATTGGAGTAGTTTTGTCGGTTGTCAAGGGACTTTCATTCAAAGTCCTCGCGCGCCGGAAGACGATCGAGAGCTGAATCGTCGGTGGTGAGGTTGAGAAAAGTTTTAGTATATATATAGACACGTAAGCGCTGCAGTTCGATATATCCATATTTCCTGACAACTGATGTAGTCATTACGCATGAGCGAGCGATTAATGAAAAATGTGGGTTTTTTTTTATCGTTAAGAAAAGTGTAAGGATATGAGTAATATTATAGCTATGCATGCAGAGGCGTTGAAAATTCATTTCTTTTTTAAAGATGATATAAAGAAGATGGTTGATCGTAATATTAGACGAGGAAAACTATGTGCTTGGGGTAATTTTCGATAATTGTAGTTGGGATTATTGAACGGGTATATAATAATATACTGTTGTTAATATATAATTGGTATCGCGGGATTCTCCGTATCTTCGTAACACTTTCATTTTGAAGCAGCATTCATCATTTAATCTTATATATGTGTGAGCAATTCTATTAAACTGGTCAAACAACAGGATATATAACAAATAAAAGAAAATTTTTTAGTGAGTCAGACCCACCAGACTAGATTTTTTTCGTTGTCTGGATAATTCTATAATGAAAACAAAAAATGTCGTTAATCTGGTGTCAAGCTTTTTTACCGATAATAAATTTTTCTTTTGTAAAAAAAAAAAGAAAATGTTGAAAAGTGACCTTCCTTTCAAAGTCGCGAATATACATTTGAAAAGAAAAGATAATAAAGATATAGAGAATCATGTGAGCTTTCATTTTTCTATATATCGGATGAAAAACCTTAATTTCTTTATGTGTTACATGTTCAAAATATATTACATGAAAAAAAATAATCAGTAAATTCTTGTGTCCACATACAGAATGAATGAGTGAGATGAATGAGTGAGATAAATAAATAAATTCTACATTTCCAATAGTTGATTTGACTCTAAAGTGGCAAGTTCATTTTACTTTCAACATTATCGATAGGATTACCATTTTGAAATGTAGAATTATTACATAATTATTAATTATTACATCAGTAATACAGCTGATTTTGCTCTTTTATTTTTTCCCTGCAGTTTTTAAAAATAAATAGAAAAATATAAGTAAAACTCCGCTTCTTTGATTTTTCACAGTATTTTCCGTATTTTACATTTATTTTTATTTATTTAGTATTTTATTTATTTTTCATCTTATTGAATTACAAAAAATCGAGATTTTTTCAGCCGGTACATGGTAAAAATGAAACCTCACACTTCTTATTTTTTTATTTAAAATCTAAAAGAAACGTAGCTCAATTTACAGTTCCCAATACATTTAGTCAAAACCTGGCATACACCACTCAAGAAAAATTTTCTTTTTTTTTCATACCCAGTTTTCTGGTCACCCGATACAATCGCTTACAATACAATACACACACCGAACTAAAATCAATACATTAGCTTTATATACTTTTATCACGTCTCACGCGTCCCCTTTATTTTGTCAGTCACGCGCGTATGCGCACACAGCTAATGCATAATAAACTTAATTAATAGCGTCGCACGCTATATATCGCCTTACCCAGATAAAAACAATCTCTCGCGGTCTTCGCTCTCTTTCTCCACTCGACTGTAATATATACGCACGGCCACTCTTTGTTTGCCTCTCTCTCTTATCTTGAAAATTCAAAACTCGGCCTATATATCTACAGCCGCGCAGCCTCCGCGTCAAAGACCGAGACTTTCATCGACAACAACAGCAGCTCGTATGAGACGATGCATGCGAATATATATATTATAATGCACATATGGGGGTATGACGTAATGCTTATACTATATACACGTATAAGCGCGAGGGACTACAAGTCATATCCTTAATTTGGGTCGGCGCAGTTTTCGAAACTGCAGAGCGAGAGAGAGCGAAAAAATATATATTACCCACGCCGACGATGATACATAAACCGCGTGGCATACACTTTGATCATGATAAATGCGCGCAATCAGAGATGCACTTTTTACTCTCTCTCTCTCTCTCCCTCGCTGTGTATTTATACAGGTTTTTTTTGTTGCGCGCGCTCGTTAGTTACTTATAATAGATGATATTTAATGTCTTTTTTTTACACACGTCTCTTCGTCTTTATTATACACATTTGTACACACACACACACGCGGGTATCGTATAACGACTTTTTTTTGCGCGCGATCGAGTCTCGGTATGCGCGCACTTTTTTGCGATAACGTCTGAACTACTTCTCTGCGTTGTTATTGTTCGCGTATACTACTATACGTGTATGCGATGCAATGCCACGACGTAAAGAGCGTATTATACGTGTCTCGTATGTATATAGAGGTTATTTTTAACGAGCAGTGCGAATAGGAATGAGAGAGTAAGAGAGGATATATGCGCGGTGTTAATTAATACCAAGCGTGTGTGTGTATACGATATTATAGGATTTTGAATAATAAAAAGCTTATTATTGGTAAATTTATGTAACGACTTGTTAATGTTATTATGCTTGCTATTATTATAAGGCGGTAAACGAGAAGTCACGTATAAAGGCAAAGAGCAAGTAAATACTGAATGTAAGTCAATTATTGTTTACTTTGGATTTGGTTTAATACGCATATTATATATGTGAAAATCTCATAAAAACTGCGAAAAACTTCGAAAAATGGACCCAAAAATTTTTTTTTGATGACACTTTCCAAATTAGGATTTTCTTGTTGGTTAGGCTGTCTAGAAAAGATATCTGTTGTTGAACAAAGTCCATCGAAGGGTATCATTTTTTTATATGCCAATAATCAATTGTTTAAAAATGATTAAAAGTATCTCTAGTTTAGTTCTAAATTATTTCACCAAAAATAACTTAATATGAAATTCGGAAAAAAGAAAATAAAACTAAAGAGTGAGTACTTTCCAAATCTTTTTTCAGAATTAAAAAATGTTGATCCCTTTAAAAGTTACGTGAGTTTGAAGTTGAGCTTAAAATACTCAAATATTCACAAAAACGGTGTAAAAAGGACAGCAATTGTCCCAACCATTGACCACGTGGATTTTTGGCTCAACTTCAAACTCACGTAACTTTTGAAGGAATCAATATTTTCTAATTATGAAAAAAGATGTGGAAAACTGTCGTTCTTTAGTTTCTTTTTATTTTTTCCGAATTTCATATTGAGTTGTTATTTATGGAATTATTTTGAATCAAACTAGAGCTATTTTTTCATTATCAGTAATTGACCCGTAACTTATTGTTGGCACATGGTTCCGACTTGCGGCCTTTTTCCTTTTCATTGGTAATGCTCTAAAGAATAAAAAAAAACCTAGTTTGGTAAGCGTGCTCTCAAAAACCACATGTTTCCATTTTAAGAAGGGTCCGATTATCTGTAGAATGGCTCATATATACATTTGATTTTGTTTGTGTTACGTGTCGCGGGATATACTGAAAGGTTGATCAATCAAATTTTTTTCGTGACTCTCTGTTCCGCAGTTATAGCTTTACTTCTGTTTACGTGTAATATAACTAATGAAAAATTTAAACAATGCGCATGTGACGTTATTTATCGACTCACAAAGGTCAATACAAATATGTATCCGAACAACGAGACATTCTGCAAATAATTCTTTCCTTACGATCGAAAACTACTTCCAGTATGATTTGCGCGATGATTCAAAGCTTTTTCCGGGTAATAAAAAATAATCGAAACTCTCATGCTGCGTTTTTTATTGTATAAACATTCGTCTATTAAAACATAGACATACGTGGTATTGTAAAGTGTAATAAAAAGTTGCGAATGCGCTTTTTCAATATTCATAAGAATTTAAATAGCCCTCATATCCCGATACCTATCACACATCTTAAGATAAATAATTTATCAAACTATTAATATACTCGATACGGAAGCTTTTTAGTTTTTTTTCCTTTTTTATTTGCAGTATCATTTTGAAAAATCTTGTGTCAATAAAAGTCCGCAGATACATACTCATTATACGATAATGAATATTTTCTGTTACTATACTACTATATAACGTAGCTTCTTAATGACTTTTAGTATTGCGGATATTCCATCGCCATTTCTAAAATCAACATAAATATATGTAAGAAACAAATTGAAAAGCAATGTATAAGCCCATTCACGCTCGTGCACACGTCTATCGACCTCTCGACAAGGACTCCAAGTTCTTGACCTTTACATCGAACTCGCGCACGTAGACGCGTATGTCCCTTTCTCTTCTCTATATACACTACTCCCAAATTAATGCGCCTTCCATTCGTTTAGCGATCCAGTATTTTCCGGTTACGCGTACCGAATTTCCCGGCTGTTTCATCATTTTATACGCATTGCTGAAGAGTAAAAGTACTTAACTGCAACATATATGAGCCATTCTACAGAAAAACGGACACTTCTCAGTCCAAAAATGGAGACCCGTCATTTTTGGGGGCACACTTACCAAACAAGTTTTTTTTACTCTTTGGGACATTATAAATGAAATGGAAAAGGGTGCCAAGTCAGAACCATGTGCCAACAATTAGTTACGAGCTAATTACTGATAATGAAAAAAATGACTAAGAATAGCTCTAGTTTGATCCAAAATAATGCCATTAATAACCGCTCAATATAAAATTCGGAAAAAAGAAAAAGAAACAAGAGCTTTCCAAATCTCTTTTCAGAATTAGAAAATATTGATTTCTTCAAAAGTTACGTGAGATTGAAGTTGGGCTTGAAACTGACAGAAATAATAGCAAATTCACGAAATACTGGAATCATATACATCGTTTTTTTTTTAAATTCTCCCTTTGCTACCATTTTTCGTCAGTTTCAAGCCCAACTTCAATCTCGCGTAACTTTTGAAGGATCAACATTTTCTCATTCTGAAAAGAGATTTGGAAAGTTTCTTCTTGTTTCTTGTGCTCTTGTTTCTTTTTCTTTTTTCTGAATTTTATATTGAGTTGTTATTAATGGAATTGTTTTGGATCAAACTAGAGCTATTTTTAGTCATTCTTTCATTATCAGTAATTAGCCTGTAACTAATTGTTGGCAAATGGTTCCGACTTAGCACCCTTTTCCATTTTATTTGTAATGTCCTAAAGAATAAAAAAAAACTTGTTTGGTAAGTGTGCTCTCAAAAATGATGGGTCTCCATTTTTGGACTGAGAAGTGTCCGTTTTTCTGTAGAATGGCTCATATATAACTGGACTGATCGTTTGTGCGTGACGTTTAGCTCGTTATATTCGGTGGCGCTATATTGCATTTTCACAATACAGATTTTTTTTTCGTATAACTGGAAAACTTTTATATACCTGTTCTATTCGCCAGTAGCAAACGAACGCAACATGTAAATGCCGAAGCAGGCAACAACTAACTTTGCATGAAAAAAAAAAGAATTTTCATGAAAATCTATAGTGTGCGGGTGGGTGAGATCAGTTTTTTTACGAAAGATTTACATTCTCGAAAAAAAAGCTTTAGCGGTTCTGCCTGCCGCTATATGTTATATACCAATGGCAACTATAAAGATTTGCTTGAAAAGTAAGATATCCAACAATTCTATATAGGATTCGAGTGTAGGAATACCTTTCTTAATCTATTTATTAATCACATACACAACAAAAGTACAAATTAAACCGGGAAATAATACAAAAAAACTGCAAAAAAAAGAAGAAAAAAAACTACTTTTCGTCAATTTTCCCATGTCAAATTCCCATAAAAAAATTGATTTGACGATAAAAGGGTGTCACAAGGCCGTTTTCTTTGGTCCCAAGTTCTTATCGTCTCTTATGTGACCTATAGGACAAGAAAAAAATTATTTCAGAGCTGTGCCTCCAAATTTAATTTTGGTCGTTTTTGGAACCAGCTTAGGGCAAAGTTTCCGAAGAATTCCACATAAGTAAAGATCCTAATGCACGTGCTCGCCGTATATGCTATATACGCATGGCATACAGCACACGCGCATGCGTATATATTATCGAATCACAGGAGGTGGAGGTGGAAAAGATGTGTGTTGTAGTGGGGATTCTTTCACGCCTGTCTCTATGTATATGTATATATACATAAGCGTGTAAAAGCGACTAGGTCGAGTTTATACCGGTTCAATCTCGTTTCGCGCCTCGCGAGCCCCGAGGCGATCGCGCGCTCGCTGTTTTTCTAGATGGTGTGTGTATATGTATATATATATGCCGCGTTAGCATACGCATGCGTATAACGCGTATATATATTATGCCTTTCCAATATTTATATATGCAACGTGTGTATATATATATATATATTTATGTTTAGACATCTTTATATATTCTACTGTCACGGATGTATATATACGTTTTCAATTCGGTGATGACGTTTCGCGCGTGCTCTATATATGCGTGCCATGCTAATGTAAGTGGCTGGGACTCCCTCACCGTGCTATACACTTTGTAGTTTTGATTAATTCTGAATTCTTTTATTTTTGTATTAAGAAAGACTGATGAAAAATGAAAATAAAAATTATATAAATTAAAAGTAAGCACAATTCTGAGCTTTACGATACAAGTGTTATCAAAATTGCAAATGGTACATTTTCCGTCTTGAAAATTTTATGTGATTGAAATTTTTTAAGATACTCTGTTTTAAAAAAGTTATTTTTTTATTAGAAAAAAAATTATCTGCATATATTTATTTAACTTTATATGCTAAAATAAATCAAATTGTAAAATTGAAAAGAAATCGACGGTCTCACTTATCGGCCTGATATACTGCTCCGCTCTTATCTAATGACAGACGAATGTGTGTGCTCGAGATGCTGTGTAATGATGATGAGTATAAAAGTATATTGGAAAGTTGTCGGGTCATAGTTTATACAGTGAGAGAACGGAGAGATGTACACAGATATATAGGTACTGTTAAACTGTGTATAGCGTTGGTCTTCGAATACCAGATGTAATATTTGTAGCGGCTCGGGCACTGAATAATTGCGACGATTATAGTTACACGGTATATTATCGTGTCTTACAATTGTAAATAGTTAGCTGTGCAAGTAGCAAAAATATCGATTTTGACGATAATATAGCAGTGTATTGGATTAATACATTTTATGTATTATGGGCTATTTCACGTCAATTGTGACACATCAAAATTTGACATTTTTGAAAAATTTTCAATCTTTACAATATTTTAACTCAAAAACTTACAAATTTTTGCAAGGTACATTATATTGGAAAAAGTTTACAAACAAAAGAGATTAAAGAAAGCCAAGAAGGTCATTGTTAAAAATTATTTTGCCATCAATACAAATTTTTGTTGATATCAATATTTTGACATAAAATATTTAATCTGCAAAAACAGAGGTGTACGCCTAGGTTAATTTCATCAAGAAAAGACTAAACGGTTTTTTAAATTATCATTTTTAAAATAGCACCATGATGAAAAGATGAAATAATATCACTAAAAAAAATTATGTACAATTATAAAGCTGTAAAAATAATAAGAATAGAAAATACTTTGCATAAACAACTACATGTGGTCCAAGAAAAAGCTTTTTTCAAGATTTAATTAAACTATATATACCACTAACGTCTTCATTTTGTATCTTGTGGATATACTCTATTCACCATTCCGCACAACTACCTAAGCTTAAATATATATAACTTCCCGTAACCCTAAACCCATTCCACATATATATCTATCCTCTTGCACATGCGACACACATACACGATATATACACTTGTTTTCCCCCTTTAGACAATAGCCGAACAACCGTGTTGTTACACTACTATACTATCCGCGAAGGTCACGGCGAGCGGCTGACCGCACAGCGAGTCGTTCCACTAGACGCGCGCGAGGCCGCGATCGCAAAGATACGTAGCGCCTCTACACGTTATATATATATACATAAGTATATCTCACACGCGGAGATGGACAATTTCCGTTTTATCTTATACATATACGGTGTATGTTAAGTGATGACCGTGGGATCTTACAAGACGCAGATCAAGAGTAAAGCGGATATTTTGTTTTTTTTAGGAACCTCTTTGCTACCTATATATATATATGTTTTACAATGACATACGCTTGATTATGGTAATAATCAAGAATAAATAATTATCGTTTTGCGATTAATTATTAATGCTACGACCGCGGTATATTATAATCAATTGAACGACTAAGTATAGTTCTACAGCGATGGGTAATTAAGATACGGGGGATAAAAGGGGGGATACGTTACATCGCGATTAGGAGAATCAATAAAGAAAAGAAGAAGAAGAAAAAAAACACACACACATCACTTGTGTTATGTGTGTAACACGCGCGGGAGCGCGAAGATCACGGCGCGGATATACGTGTGTACATCACGCGCTCGGGCATATAATTATAATGCCAATTATAGGTGAATAAAGATGAGAGGAGAGAAGAGAAGCAACAACGTTGCTGTTGCGATCTATCAGTGAAGAATGAATGTACATTGATCAGTGTATATACGTATGAATGTGTAATGGTCGCGGGTTCGAAAGTCGCTATCGAAAACGAGAGATAGATAGAGAAAAAAAACTGCGCAAACGCGATATATTTATATATTAGCATTTCGAAGTCGTTGCAAAAAAAAGAAAAAAAAACGTAACACGCGCTGTATATATACACACACACGCGTGAACGCTGACTTTCACTTGCTCCACGACGACGACGACGACGGCGGTGGCAACTTTACGAGATATACATATATATCTCTATATATATATACATACAGTCGAGCATTAGACACGGCAAATCTATGTATATGTATGTATGTATGCAAGTGCGCGACTGTACACCAACAGATAGATATACACTACGCGGTGGTAAACGTTGGAAAGAAAAGAGGTGCGTAATTGATGTTACAAAACACTAGCGCGCCCGTATATATATACACATGTAACAGAACACGAGGTATAATCTACTTTTAATGCAGTTGTTTGTATAGAAATTTCGCTTCGGAAAATTGGAGTGTGAATCACGCCCCGCACGCCGCGTGTAATATACGCCTAATTGCCCTGGTATTTGCTGTGCCGCTGTTGTTTTATACATGTATATATATGTGTGTATATACTTGAAATATAAAGTGTATTTTTAGCAAGTGCATATACTGCAGTCGACGGTCACCGAAGGCTTTCTGTTATCGATGTATATTATGTGTATGTGTGTGTATTTTCCATTATTCAACGACGTGCTACCGTCTCCCGATTGTATATTTATTGATGTTGCCTTATACTGTCCCGTCTTAAGTAAACAGGCCATCGTAATATCGTAATCGTTGCTGCGAGCAAATATTATTCAACAGTGGTAATCTCTTTCTCTCTTATATACTGCACATTGTTATCATTTCTAGCCTCGTTATATTGCGCACAGTCAATGTACAAAAAAAGGGTTTGCCAATTTCTCAAATACATATATACGCAGCTATGCGCTTTCGGTTTGGTATATCTCATGATATTAAGATTTTCAGTTAGCAAGGTATTCCTGAGTGTACTTTCGTTGTAATAGTGGTAATATAAAGGTTTCTTAATACCGTGATGAAACTAGCGTTTCTTATCTTTTTAGAAAGAACTCGCAGATATTTATTCATCGAATGTAAATAAATAATCTATTTTACAAATTTGCGCGTAGTTTGCCTGCATTTTTTCGCAAACTCCGTCGCCAAAACACTTTACTCATTTTACATAACGCAAATCATGATTAAACTATTTACCATTCACTGATTATATACGTTATGTTGTTGCTATAGTAAAGAGATCGAAGAAATAAAAGGACCTTATTGTGGATGATAATTGACTCTGGTGATTAAAGAGATTTATATTCATGTTTTCTTGTTTGTAAAAACAGTTATTTTTACTAGCAATTATGTAAAAATATACGGAAAAGGATTATTTCAAAATGTTAATCAACACATGTATATGATATAATTGATAGTCAAGTGATGGTTTAGAGTAATTATTTCACTTGTTTAGATGTTGATGCAAGACATTAACGTTATACAGACACTGAATTTCATAATATAGTTTTTTTTAGAGGGATCTATTTTTTTCATTATAGTTATTGATTATGTCAAGTGCTATAAGGATTTATTTATTACATAAAAGGCTCATTTCCAAACGTTTATTTTCCTTTATTTTTATCGTTGCTCCCTATTTTTCTTTTTTTTTTATCAGTAGCGAAGTAGATGAGTTTTTATACTACAAAAACTTATATAAAACTGTCATAAGGCTTAAGTCAGTGAAACTACGTTAATGTACCGGATGAAATGCTTTCCATTATTCGCATTAATAGATTAGGAATAAAATATCATAATTTCAAAATTTTTTGTGTAAGCTTAATTACAGATGTGAGGTGAAATTCAACGGTATTCCACTATAACTTATAGCTTATCAAAATCAGATCAATAGGTTTATGGCCTTAAATGTTCATAATCACAAGTCTTATACTGGCATTTTCTTGACTAAATATACTGAGTAAAAAGTTTTTCATCGAGAACTAGAAATATTATATTTAGATTTATTTAGATTTCCACTAGGGGCTTTGAAACCAAACTTGAAATGAAAATTTGAAACCAAACCCAATACGATTCCAAACATTTCTGACTGATCGACTTTTTTATTTACACAAGAATCAATGCGATAAATTTCGAATGAAATCTAACTCTTTCTCTCATAATTCGACCGCTAGGAGTCGTCAATTCATCGACGGTCCACCACAAATCCTCAATTAAATGTTAAATTGAATAATAAAAATTGCCACCAATAATCTACTTACCCAGAGATGAGATGAGATTTCCCCACAGCTCGGCGGTCTGCCACGCGAGGAAGAAGAATCCGAAGAACCTGACGACAATCGCATCGGCAGGCTCGTCCGTAAGTTTGGCGTAGACTCCGCCCACTTGCGTCAGGTACGTAGCTTTAGCGGCCCACATAGGCGCCGCACCTAAACCTAGCAGTATACCAGCCGGCACAAGAGTATAGAACCTTGGATAGAACTGAGCGCCAATGTAGGGGGCGTAGCACAACATGGATAGGCAGAGAGTCCACTTGACGGTGAGCCTCTTAATGACAAGAGTAGGCACGAAGATACAACTGAGCACAAGGGCGGCATAAATTGCGGATAAGGATACGGTGCCAAGACCCTCGTTGGCGTTGATCGACGACTGAAGATTGGCCGTACCTTGGAACGCGGTGAACTGTACCATAAAGGCAACTGACACGGTACCGATGTTCTTAAGGATACGCCATTTTTCGCTACGCGATAATTTGAACTTTCGCGATTGGCCATCGTCGTCGGCTGGCAGCGCTGGTGGCTTCTGTGGATCGGGTGGCATGTCTGTACCACCGTCATCCTTGTAACCCTTGTTACGGTAACCCGTTGTGCTCACCGGTACCGTGAACACTGGGTTTGGCGTCGTGTTGTTGCCGGTTTGGCCACCACCGGTGTCACCAAATCCGCCGCCACCACCGCCATCGCCCGAGCCGATCCTATTGCTGTTCTCCGACACCATTCTACTGGTCGACTACCTGCAATGATAAATAATAGTGTTATTAGCTGAGAGTTAAATTAGTGCAATATTTTGGTGAAGAATTATGGTTTATGTGAATTCTTTAGAAATTGTATTGAAAGTGCGTTGTTAAACGTTTATCAGGAAAGATATTATATGAACGTACGGTCTGTTAGACTTTTGTGTCTATAGACGTAGAAATGATTATTGCGGTCTCTTGGGTAAAATAACGCCAATTTCTGCTTGAAAGTCAAACGAAATCTACCTTGTCAACTAATTGTAAGATAAGCAGTACAAAGTCATTTCTATTTGGAAACCTTAGCAGTTTTAACTTGGCAGCGTGAGTATTTTGTTTACCTCTTTGAAGGGCGTTATAAGGTTAAAGCAGTTGCCGTTTGCAATTCAGGCTTAAATTGTTTGAAGCTATACAAACAGAATTCACCGTAGGGCCCACAGCTACTATAAACGTGTTTTTTCAGTGTACGTTGAATGACGCACTTTCAGAAAATGTTTCACGAAAATATATGTAAATAAACACACACGCACACATTTTATACTACACTAACAAGGAACTAACAACGGTCTACACTCTTTGCTCACTGAGATGAGACTGACACGACGCGTCCATTTCTCGCGACCTTCTGGTCACGTACAACCCTCGAAATTGTAAAAAAAAGAAAATATTACCTGCGATTCCTACTCTTAAGTGCCGGTGACCTTGAGGCAATAAAACCGTTTTAGAGGCTTGTAAGTTTTGGGACTCAGGGAAAACCAGCATTTTGGGAACGCTTTCACTTTTTGTATACAAAATGTTGATATACATTTTCTTAAAAATTTCTCTCATTAAATGTTGTTATTTTAAAGCAACAAAAATATCGTGAAATTTTTCCAAAGAAAGATGCAAGAGTTAATGAGAATGACGACACGTTATACGTAAAAGTAAAAAAAAAATATTATGTTATGTAATAAAATTCAAGAAAACATAACATTATCAATAAAAATATAAGTATTTAATCATTCGTACAATGCAGAATAATTGTAGGTTTTCTAAATATAGTATATTACACGAGTATAGATATTTCTCGAAAAGAAAAATTATTTATATTCTCTATATATTCTCTTGAAACTATGGCGAGTAGTAAATGGAAAGCTTATCCCATCAAAAGTGAAATATGATTATTGTTTTGAACAATAATATGGGTTAAAATAACATAAACATCACAACCTATACTGCGGCGCATCAACTATATTATACGTCTATAAAAACGACGCATGATTCAGGCTTTTATTAATAACGTTATTTCCTCCGATAATAGCGACATTTATATATTGCGCACTCTTAATATATACATAAAACAAAAAAAAATCATCGTGTTTATGAACTTGGCATTTTCACTTCAAATCAGCATTAAATGCCAAAAGTAACGTTCATATAAGACTCGATGCATTATCATAACATACGTTAGATATACTGTTATATTATTCGCGTTTATAATATGCATTTACGAGACGTGCTTTTACTCGATTAATATTCCTCTCGCATAAGGTGCTTCCCTCCCCACTTCGACTCTAATATCTCCTTTGTTGCGTGTATAATTGTCGTTTCCTTATTTTTTGTTTATACAATCCTCGCGCATCGCGCGCGCTCGCATACTTATATACTCTCGCGCTAAATTATTCATTATTGACAATAAATATTCCACAACTTAATCATTTCATAAATAATGAGAAAAATATGCAATTCCGTTAACAATAAAATTATTATGCAATTAACAGACATCGCGTCAGTCTCTGCACTATACCATACCGTGTGGCCGTTGAGTGAGAACATTCGAATATCCCCCTATATATAAAATTTTACATAAACAACGTTGCTCAATACGTTTATCCCTCTCTTTTCACACTGCAAACGACTTGTAACCTCCAAAAATCCAATCGACCTACGTCACGGGTTACATAAAAAACATTAATATAAGAAAAGAGAGTTTATCGCGATTAAAAAAAATAATAATAAACAAAACCATGAATCGCATCGTCGTCGGCCTCGCTTTCGCACGGAAATTCCAACCCGCACTGCATGTGTATAAACGTCATACGCGCATCTTAATATACATACGTACATATATGAAAAAAAAAAATTCGCGCACTGGTTCATTCTACTTTCGTTCGGTACGAACCGACTCTCACCGACTTCCATCGACTTATTCTTTCTTCTAACTTCTCCCTCTCCGCATCCCTTGTTAGACAGTTTTGTATAAACACCCGCGCGCGGGTATATCGTTATAATTGTCACCAATTGTGGGAAGACAAGAGAAAACAAAATTCACGACGACGTCGTGGTTATTAATTAAAACGACTCGTGCGGTCGCGAATATATATATATATATATACAACCTGTTGTGAAAATGTATGTCTCGCACAACATACTCTTATAGAACTCGAAATTCTGAACAAAAAGTTCCTTTACCGTTTTTCGA
>JAWWEQ010036753.1:0-19965 GCA_035583055.1 Torymus tubicola
ATTGTCGGGGTAAAACCGGATACTCTTTATTCTTTAGAAAATTAATTTATTTTTCGCGTTTTTACTCCATCTATCTATTAGAATTGATATGCGGATCAGTATTGAAGCAACAAGCCTTTTTTAAATCTCCTTTTTTGTATCCAAAATATCTGATTTTGGAAAGAAATCAATTTTCTTTTGATCAGGATTGCAAAAAGATTTTTTAATATATTAACGCCTTTTTATGCAAAAAAATAAATTAATTTTATATGGATGGTGCATAAACATTGCATTGAATGTATATTGCTGTTCAATTTTAGTGATATATTAAAAATAACATCCGATTTTATTTCAACCTTCAGTATCCGGTTTTTACCCAAATTTTGAAAAAAAAATAATTACTCATTTTTTACAATCACAAGTTAAAGTGAATACCAAATTTATACTTACATCTCTTGGCTACGATGTAAACAATAAGGTTATATATTTGCGAAAAGAATATGTTGCTTGCAAAAAGATTATGCATACAATGATTGTTGCGGGGAACATAATCTTGATTCCTTATGAAGTCATCATAAGGCTACTTAACAAGCCTATCACATGAAAAATGGTAGTAGGAATATTCGTAATGGGATACTATGTGTTTTATGTAGATGGCACCAGTAGTAACCGAGAAATTGAGATTTTCGGTTTTACCCCAGTCTCCTCTATTTTTTATATGAATAATAAAAATGCTTTACGAATCCAACTTGATTTCGATGACTTTGAAGTATGTAATCCGATTGGAAGTAAAAATTATTCATTTATTAGCGCTTTGTTATAATGTAGATGTTATCCATTTCGGAATAAATCCTGTTCTAAAAGTTATCATACAAGATATTAAAATTTTAAAAACTGAAGGAATTTTTATTGAATCACACAATATAAAAATAAATGTAACAATTTCTTCGTTAAGTCATGATAACTTAGGAGCTGCAACGTTGAATGGAATAAAGGAATCTTTTCAAGCAAACTATTATTGTCGCATATGTGCCATGCACAAAAATGAAGCAAAGAAAATATGCTAACAAAACGATAATTTATTGAGAACAAAAAATAGCATTTGTGCCTACAAAATAGAAAGAAATTGTTATTTTACAAATAAATGTTGGGAATTTGTATAGATTTTTCGTGATTTTCTACGATTTCTGCAATTTCGGCAACGTTTATGCTATGTTCATGAAATTTAGGGCATTTCAGGGAAACGGGTCTTGATAGGAAATCTAATTACCCGCAGGAATCTGTTTCCAGAAATATTTTTCAACGATTCAGAAATTGAATCAGCACTTTTTCCGATTTTTTTCCTTACCCAGCCCACTGTGTGACGGTTCAATTAATCTAATGATTTTTTAAACAGTATTGTTTCAAACAGTCCTTTTAACGATCTTAAATATTTTAGTTTATGGAATAATTATGTAAATGTATGAATGATTTTTTAGAAGGAATTTGTTTAAATATGAATTGAAAGATTTTTTTGAAATACTGTTCTCGAAATCAATTATTTCCTTGACAAAACTGAATGAAAGAACCGTTGTATTTGATTATCGTGTAAGTAATCAAACCAAAACACCAAGTCCTGTTGTTATGAATGATTACACAATTGGTAATAATTCTGCATCGGAAATAAAGACGAAGGGGGGTTATTATGTATAAGGATATGGAATAAGGAGGCTCGCGTAGAAAAGGAGTGAGAAAGAGAGAAAGAAAGAAAACTAGATGAAAGAAAAAAATGTTTTAAGATCTACTGGTGTACCTGAAAACAGGCGTAGAGCGATGATGTAGAATGAGCGAACGATATTCTTGGGAAACAGGATCAAATACAAAATGAGCAGCCACAGAGAAAAATCATGTGGAAGCTTTAAAATTTATATAACAAAAATAATTATTTTCTATATTAGCGCTGGCACATACTTGAAATATAATGAATTTTGTAATTTCAGTCACGAATTTTTATTATTTTAAAAAGTAAACTGAAAATTCATTCTTAACTTAAAATATTATTCATGATCTATCTTACCGACTCTATTTGAAAGATATACATTAAGCAAAATTAAATAAGAAATAACATTTTTATTTATGAGAAATACAAAAGAGACGGTCCGATTGGAATGGAACTCCAGCTAACATGTTGATCTGGCAGCCGCCTGCTGATTCTCTTTGTTAGACTACATATATTACAGCTTGTGCCGACCGATTACATAACATTTTACTAAATAAGTTATTGACGACATTTATTTCGGAAATGATACACACTGCATGCGTTTTTGTATAAAAAAGTAGTTTTGAAAACATATAATTCATAATATCCTAATCAGCTTTGAAGAGATGAAAATGATAAATACATCTTTTGCCAGGTTATGTCAGCTTATTTAAACGTGACCCCGTAAAACGAATTCCTTTTAAAAATATTAAAATTTAAAAAAAGTGAGGAAACTATTAAAATTGTAGGAAAATTTATTTAAAAAATAGAAAATTTGGTTGAAATTTGAGTAAGTCTCAGTGCTACTATAAGATAGACGTGGTAATCATACTTTTACGTTAAACTTAAACAAGTTTATGAGTAAAAAAACCAGTGAAACGACACCGTACTCTAAAGACACTGGAGAAAATGAATAGCCAGCACTCAATATACTCAGACAGGCCATCAGAGAAAAAATCAATATCCCTTAGAGACTAAAAAACCCAACCCCTCTTCAACGCCCCGACAATCGCTCATTAAACCTATCACGCAGCATCTGGGCGGTTGTTTTTTGGTCCACGGGAGCGGGCGAATCGATTAAACCAGGGATTAGTTGTTTGCGTGTGGGTAACCCCCCCCCCCCCCCCTCGAACTTTTAAAACCATTAACGACCCATTCGCATTGGATTAAATTCACGCGCCTATACGTGCGTACATAGAGAAGTCTTTCTCTCCCTTATTCCCACGCGAGCCTGAACGACAGAGAGAGAACGGTCGCGAGAAGCAAATACAAAAATAGAGAAAAAGAATGTTTACCGAAGTGTTGATTGCATGGACCGAGCAGTTTAATCAAGGCTTTAATTGCGATTTGTCTACAGAACTGCTTTCAATCAAGGAAATTTTAATTGTTTAGTCATTTTGAGTTTGCTTGCGAGAAAATAAAATTTCGAGTTCTGGAAACATCGAGTGTGCAACGAAACAACTGAGCGTCCACAATAAATCACTAGCGTGGCTAAAGAAAGACAGGAATTATAATCAAAGGGATACGAGAAAGAGAATCAACACCTTTCCTTCTACAGAAAATAATAATCGCACATCCGATTGAATTTCCAATGCGCAGCCATGTAAACAAGCACAAAAGCACAGAAGGCCATGAAAGCGAGAAATAAGAAAATACGAGCCAAGACGAATGACGGCCGTGTATAGCAGTCGGGAGCGAAGAAGGTCCGAAGAGATAGAAGAGCGGATCGCGAACGCGCGCGCGCATTCGTAAGCTCTCGCGATATTACTTTCGTAATTTCCTTTCATCGATATTAGTTCCCTTCGATATCTCTTGGGTCGACGACGGTTCCAATATAACGAAGATCTTATACCGTTTCCCCTGTGCTGTGACTCGATCTCACCGAATTTCTCTTTTTCGATTTTGTATGATTTGTAGTCCTTATGGCAACGCGAGATTTTGCAATATTTTATGGCGTATTTTATGTGCGACCTTGCGAATAGGTATGACATGCTTTTGGATGTCGATTATCGACATCTCAGAGAAATAATTCCATCTTCACGGTCCGAACGTGACGAGACTTCTGCCGACGTCCTCCTACTTCATGAATATTCAGCCATTCGACCACCATTACACATCCAATTGTCTTTTTCCCGTCAACAATCATTCAACGCACGGCGGGCAAGTCGTTTGAAGATCATCTCGCGTGACGCGCAAAGTGCTGGAAAAAATTTTTTGGTATCACCCGGCGAATTACAAAAAATGGGGGGAGTGAATAGCGCGAGAAAGGTAAGTAAAAGAAAGCAAAGAAAACGGTTATAGGCGAGCGCGGGAACATTATACATACATAAATTAATGGGAAGTGCGTGAAAGAGGAAGAAAAGAGGAAAGAAAGAGGAAGAAGCGGTAAAACAGGAAGCGAGCGGTATGAGGGGAGCAGAGACGTGTGGAGCTGTACGTGTATACAGGTGAGGCATAGGTTACGTGTACGTGCCCGCTGCAAAATATGGGTAGGAATATAATTGTCTATTAATGATACGGTTTGAGCAGCACGCGGCGTAAAATAAGTGGGCTGATTCTTAACTATTTCGTTTTCTTTTTCTTCTGCGAAAGAGAGGGAGTTGAGAAAATTACCACTGAGAGCATGCGCACGAACTTTTGATCATGAGCTAAAGTATACAGTTTCAATAAACAATTTTCGCAAATGACGTTGACTTTAATAAACCTACTTTTAGACGAAGCGAAATTGTTTTTTATAATACATTTGGTTGCAAAGCACACATACCCGAAAAACCACACTACATATGATTCTCTCCGCAAAAGCCGATGCATGACGTTTCGGTCGCTTTCACAACGACGACCGCGCAACTTAAAGAGAGCTACATAAAGTGTACAGTAGCAGCATGCAAAAGACCGTTCAGAAGAGGAGAGTAAAAGCGAGCGAGAGAGAGAGAGAGCAAATTAGGCACTCTACGCGCGTACCTACAGCTACTCGTATATACACATGTACTTATATACATGGAGAAAAAACATGTAAGAAATTATTAAATTTATATAGGAAAAATTACTATTTGCTATAGAAGCGTTGGGACATACTCGAAATACGCTACAATTTTCTACTTTCTTAATAAACTTTCCTACATTTTTCATAAAATTTCCTTACTTCTTTTTTTTTTTAATTTTACTATTTTTAATAAGAATTTTTTTTCTTCAAAACTGATTAGAATATTATGAATTATATGTTTTACAACTACTTTTTTATACAAAAACTCATACAGTGTATCATTTCCGAAATAAATATCGTTAATAACTTATTTAGTGCAATGCTATTGTTATGGGAAGCGGCAAGCTGTAACATATGCAGACGAGTCGAAACACCGTATGCAAGCACGTGTTGACGCAGCGGTAAGAGTGCAGCTTCCGGATCAGCGAGATGGGGGGGTTTGATTCCACACGGGGTCTCGCGTTTTCTTCAAATATATATTGTTTCTTATTTAATTTAGCTTAATGTGTATGATTCAAATAGAGTTGGTAAGGTAGATCACGAAAAATATTTTTTTAAATTATAAATGTCCAATTTACTTTCTACGATAGTAAAAATTCGTAACTGAAATTATAAAATTTACTATATTGCAAGTATGTCCCAGCGGTACTATACTATCCATATATGTGTCAAAATTAACAAAAAATAGTTGCTAACTTGTACGGAAAAACGACGAAAAAAAAGTAAAGCACACCTCTGACCAGTGGTTTTGCTTATTACATAAATATACAATAAAAATTTTGTAACTATTCTATGAACGATTTTATATGATGATTATTTATTATTGTACAGCATTGAAAGCACAGTATCTGAACTTGTAATTAACTTTTCTCTCACCTTGTGTAAACTTAACCGCTAAATATAAGAATAAAAATTCAAGTGACATCGTTTTACTATAAAAAAATTACTCTATATATGCAAATAAAACATTAAAAATCGGCACATGATGCAATTATTAGAAATCTCTGTTATCGCATTATAATTTTCATCACCCTGGTAGAAATTTTTCTATTGGAAATGGGCAGGAAAATAACAAACAGTTATTGAAAATAGTTAATTTCTAGGTATAGATGAAACTATTTTTTCGGTCATATATTCTACTTAATGGAAATAACATAACCTGAAAATACTTCTGATACAGAAAAATGATACCCTTCGATGGCCTTTGTTTAACAACAGATATCTTTTCTAGATTCCCTAACCAACAAGAAAAACCTAATTTGAAAGGTGTCGGCGAAAAAAAATTTTGGGGTCTATTTTTCACAGTTTTTCGCAGCGTTTGTGAGATTTGCACATATGTGTGTAGATTTAATTTTTTACCTTCTGCCATCATTTTTCATCTATATTAACCTTAACTTCAAACTCACGTAACTTTAAAAGAAATCAATTTTTTAATTCTGAGAAATGATTCAGAATGCTGTCATTTTCTAGTTTAATTTTTCTTTCTAAATTCTTCATATTGAGTTGTTTGGTTCGGTAAAATTTTACATGTTAAGAGGTTGGACGTGTGTATACGATAGTGAGCGGGCGGTAGCGGGACTGGTACTGACGGTCAAAATAGGAACTCATGGATGTTCAACATTCATTACATTAGCGGCGGGCTGAGCATAATGAAATATTTGAAATCGCTTAGTTTTGAATATTAGCAAACGTTATACGCTTGGCTTGCGCGATTTCGGTAATGGAAGATCGAGGAAGAAATGAAAATAATTGAAGCGAACAAATTGTTAAAATATATGAGGCATTTAGGTATAAAATATTTTTATGATTATCATTTTTTTTTAAATGAATCATATAAGACAATACTATATAATAACCAAATACATTTCTAAACTACGTTTTTAATTTAATGTTTTTAACGCAGCCATACTAATTTATTATTATTATCATTATTGTTATTATTATTATTATTATTATTATTATCATTATTATTATTATTATTATTGATTTTTTACCGAACCTATGTACAGGTAGCTGTGACTACCTCTATAGGATGTCTGCTGTATCAGCCATAATATTTATCTATTGAAGTCAGCAGTAACATGTATTACTAAATGTACTACTCTGGAAATAAATAATAATAATAATTATTATTATTATTTCTATTCTATTGCCAATTTTAGAGTTCCTTCGACTACTGCGAAAGACCGCGCGCAAAATTGGAAAAAAGAAGCGAAACGCGCGCGAAAAAACGAATTTTCAAAAGAATGCTGAATGGTGATATATTACGAGTAATTTGTGTTCGTTACGAAAAAAAATGCACGCGCACGGCTTTTCGTTCACTTCGTCTTTTACGTACGTTGTACGTGCAGGAAATCTCGCGCCCTGTACTTATACGCGTGCGGTTAAATATTCGCGGCTGATAGATGTGTGGGTGATAATTATTTTGCAATTAAATGGACTGGAAGAGGAGCGTCAGTAAATGCACATGTGCGGTGATATAATTATTGTTTAAAATTGGTTGGAATGAAACTAATGAAACGAAGCCTTCAACGTACAATGGAATCGATTGCATATTAAGATAATTTCATTCACCATTTATTTACGAAGCTTATAAATTGTGATCAAGCTTATGAACCTCTCAGATGACAATTGTATACATTTATGCAGCTATATATAATAACTTTATTTACCATGTTATTCATCGAAGGCCTACCTCACTGGCCGAAAATTACGCTCCCCCCACCTCCCTCTCTCTCTCTCTCTCTTTCTCTATGTTCTTATAGCGAGCGATAATTCGTTGCTATAACCGTTAGCACGCGCTGTTGAGAATAATGTTAGGTATTATGCGCACGTGGTCTTTAATCCGCACACAATTACATCTTCGCTTACATCAGGTACGCGACAATGAGACGCGCCGCCAACGACCTATTGTCGCGCACGTTTATTCATTGCATTACCCAACGCGACATTCCTGCCCTGCTCTGTTTTCCTCTCTCCACTTCGCTAACCTCTTCCGTCTCGTGTAAACTTCCTTCCTTGCCATTGTGTGGCCCATCAGGCTATTCCATCGTTCCTCTGCTGTATATTTTTCGTAAATATTTCCTCCGAAAATTGTGAGTAGACGGAGAGAGAGTAAAGGTTTACGTCGAGACAAGGACGGAGACTAGTGTTTGGATATCCTGTGGAAATTGCAAGTTTGAGAATTTGATTAAAATTAATTATATGACTTTGGATAGTTGGTTTTGATAAAAGAGCAAAAGTGGATTTTTTTTTTTCAAAACAGTCGCAAAATTATACGTCTGGATGAAGTAAATGCGATTACATTGAAAGCTTATCGTATTGGCGGTTGAGCTAATTGGTAACTCATACTCTATGCAATACTGCTTTTTCAATAATCTATTTTGTTGTGCCTAATAATTCGATATTAAGATCACTTTATCACTTAAACAATACTTCGGTCACAAATAATAGTATATTACACAACAAGAGAGGTAAAGAGTTGGCCAGTCTCGCTTTCGACTCGGGTGGCAATTTACAAGTGCTCTGGCGTGGTCCTCTTTATCCTCATGTTGCGTATACGATTTTTCATCATACCCAGGCCGAAAATACCATATTCGCGTTTTGGAGCCGGGAGCGAAAGTGGTATTTTCGGCCAGGGTATGGTGAAAAAAATATCTTTCCCATTGCACTCCTCACTTTACACCGTTAAATCCTCTAATTGAGCTCTTATCGATCAATAAATCGCCTAATCATCGAAATTCATCATACTAGATATATTATTCCTTGACACTTCTCTTCAATACCTTAAAACGTTGCTCGCTATAAATGCCCGACAGTTAAAAGCAACGGTGAACGCTATAGGTTCGAAAGAGTAGGGAGAAATCGATTAGCGTTAACGACGCCATATAATTCACATAGTCATTGTCGTTGGCTATTGGCGCCCGGCCATTCGATCAATCCGCAATCGCACGCGAATGTAGTGGAAAACGAAAGTGCACATTCGAATTTCGGGAGGGGGGGGTAAATAATAAGTGCTGGAAAAGGACCGATGATGTGTCGAGGTGTTACTGGGCTTTAACTTTGCTCGTGAATATCGAGATGATTTGACCATATAATATTGGATGAATACACTAGTTTAAGATGTTTTTATATTATACATAGAATCTTACGCAAATCAAAATACATCAAAATAACTATAAAGTTACTTTCTGTCAATTTATGAGACTTTTTGTTGCTCTATTTTAAACTATCATAACTTCAGATATGTTTGATAGTTTTTAATTCTAAAAAAAAGCAATGTAAAGCTTGTAATCTCTAGTTTCATTTTCTTCTTTTTACAATTATATACAAGGATTTTCTATCTTAACCAATAAATAAATAAAACAGAGCATTTTTTAGTCTTTCTTTTAAATACAGCTAAACCTGTCGATAAGTCAAGTTTACCAAAGCGTTAGGGTCTAATACTCTAGTATTCTTCATATTTTAGCATCTAGAAACATATCTCAAAGTTTCGGAAGATCCGGAATCCGCGACCTCTCCTGGTAAGATATATAACTTGCTATAATCTGCTAATCTATCACTCAATGCAGGTGCTGCTAAATTGCAGGAGCGTCACTATCGCTCTTTTAACCTCATTTTTTACAATGTGCCATTAGACAACAATGCTTCAGACGAAGACAAAGTAAAGATATGCTCGAGCAAAGTATATAATCTTAACTTAAACGACATTCAAGTTAGAAGATTCTCCAAAGCAATTCTCGCAATAAAGTACGATCAATCATGGTTAGATTTAGTTCAAGTGCCGAAGTTTTAAGGATCATGGGAAATAAGAAGCTTCTACCCAAAAATTAATAAAAACTGCAGATATGCCTAATAAAACACGCTAGAATTCACCTAAGGTTGTGAAATTTGACAATGGTAACCCTCATATATGCCGGCAAGAAGTTTCCTCAGTTTTTTTACAGGAGCACAGCAGTACAACCCGCGATTCCAACAAATCGATTGTATATCATCAGAATTTCTGCTCTATTTGTGGTAATATTTCCCTCCCTGAGTATTCGTTTGCTATCTTATAAGCCCCACGCCATTGTCATCACTGAAACCTGGCTGAAGGACCATACATCTTCTACCGAACTGGGACTGAATGATTACTTCATTTTCAAATGTGATCGCGACTTAGAGGATATAGGAGTGACTAAAGGAGGCGGCGTTCTTATTGCCATTAAAAACAGTATACGCGCTATTGTGAAGCTTTGACTGAACAAGTGTTTGTGAAGATTTGCTTTAATCATGTTATGACCAATTTCCAACGTTATTCCCAATTCATATCCAAAGTGGTACGATCACGAGTTAATTCGAGCAATTCAAGATAAAAAGAGAACTCATAGCGTGTGGAAGGCTTCGCGTGACCCTTCTCTTTTTATTGAGTTCAAAAGACATAGGGTAATCTGCATTCGAATGTCTAGGGTTAAGTATCACGATTATATAGCATCAGTTTAGTAAAATTTGCGGAAAAATATTAAATTATTTTGTACATTTGTTAAAAATTTAAAAAGTGACTATAATATTTCGTCTGAAATGTTTTTAAACGATAGAAATGCTAGCACTGAATTAGAAACTGTTAATCTTTTTTCAACACGCTTTAACTCGGTTTTTGCAAATGCTAGTGCAAGTGCTCCAAATTTCAACTCCGGAACGAGAGAAATATTATCTGACATAAGTATTACAGCTGAAGATTATAGTGTTTAACTTGAAGGACAATTCGTAAATGGACCGCATAATAGTGAAACCTATTTGATTAATATTCAAAAAAATAATTAATACGAGATATTTTCCAACCGAATGAAAATCCTCGTACATTTTTTTTTATTTTCAAGACTGGTAATAAACATAATATCTGTAATGACCGAATTTTCAGCTCCGCTGTATACCCAAAATTTTAGATTCGCTGCTCGCGAATACTTTTATGGAGTAACTATTTTCTAAAATCGCCGAACAACAGCACAATTTTACCCAGGGTCGATCTACTCTATCAAATTTATTTATTTTTAACAACTACCTGTCGGAAAATGTAATGGGTGTGGCACAAATCGATGCAATTTACACCGATTACTGCAAGGCATTTGATATAGTGAGTCATGGTCAATTGTTGTCTAAATTATGGGATGTTGAAATGTGTGGAAATGTCTTTTCGGTTATATCCTCTTATTTAGCTGACTATTATTATTATTACTCTTATTTATTCAATCGGTTAGATCGATAATTGTATTTCTTCGCCCCTTTTTAGTTATATCGAAGACGTCTCAAGGCTCTCATCTTGATCCAGTATTATTTAACATTTTTATCAATGATTTAGTACCACGTATTAAATTTTCAAATATGCTTTTATACGCACTCTGCTTTTATATTAGAAAGAATAAGTTTCCTTTGAGATTTGTAGCTTACAAATTAAATTGGCTGATAAGCAGGTTTGACCACGACTATACGCCCGTAGCGCCCGAGCGTTCTCTATTGTTCCAACTATTGCTTCGCGTCACAGAATGCAAGATCTCATGTTTGTATGTACACTTCGAATGATTTTATTTGTTCTAACTTTATTAAAGAATTATTTGGTCAAAGACAATTAATTTATAACTTAAGATATCACCGGACTCTCCTAGAGGATACTACTCACTCGAACTTCGGTTTTTATTCGTCTGTGAATAGAATGAGAAAATTGTATAATCTTCTTTCGCTGGCGATTAGAAATGTAAATTCCGTTGGCTTATTCAAGTTAAGAATTAAATATTAGGTTTAAATGTATATTTAAATTATATTTATACGTGCAACGAAGTTATACCCACTGCTCTCACTTTGTATTTGATAAAATTTTGTAATTCCTTTTGATCTTATTTAAACTGGTTCTAAACTTCATCATTGTATCACGTTTCTCTAACCACACTTACAATTACTTAAAAATTCAACAGTGGTCGAGTGCCCAACCTATACCCCATTATCTTCGAAAATGACTGCAATTTTCACTTTTCCTAATATTTAAGTCGTTGAACTTAGATAATATCAAGCGAAATGCCACGCGTTGATATTAGGGTGACTCATGCGCGTGGTGCCGTATCAAGTAGGGACCCCGTGGATGCCTTGATTATATTTGTAATTTTAGCAACTCAATTTGCATGAAAAACATTGAGATTGACTTATAAACGTCGAAGTAATAAAAAAAGTTATAATTTGACTTTAATTAAAAAATGTAATATTTTATGTGTCGCCCCGCAAACCCCACTTTCTTATTACGCTATCAAAGAACTAAATGTGGCAACACCGCAAACAACTGTTTGACCGACGGGTGACGGCTTGTTTTGAGCCACATTAGTCACATGGCTTCTATCACGCATGCGCAGAAGGTATTACTAAAATCGTCTGACTGCAATTTGCATACTTTAGTATTAACTTTCTTCTTATTTTAATCGCTTAGCTAACATTTTTTAGCACTATCGTAATCCCCGTGAAGAAATCTATAATTACCTATTTTTTCAGAGATCAATACTTTTATACAGATATGACAAGTGTTTTTAAGGTTAATGCCATAAGACTGTGTACAAAAACATATCTTTTTCAAATATTCATTTATTGAAATTTTGGTCGCTTACCCCATATTTTCTTTGCGGAAATGAAAATAGCAAGACTTGAAATATATTGTGTAAAATTTGTACGCTAATCAAATTATTTATTCTGAATCGCATGAGCCACCTTAACAAGTCGCAACGGCTTTGCCCTCCCTCGTGAAAATTATTCTACCGTGCAGCGTGAAATTAGCTAGAAGCTAATATAACAACACGCGCGCTGCCTATCATTCGAACGTTCGTTCAATGTTTTTCGCAGCTTTCTATATATAACGCGGCTTTTTCACGAGGGTGCCCGGGAGTGGAGAAAAATCGATGGTTTATCAGCACGCTCGCTCAGGTGGATTTGACGAGCGAAACGACACAATGGCTCCTTTGGCTGCCTCGGATCTCTCTCCGCTAGTTACGGACAAGCCGAAGATGCTGCTTCTTTTGACAAATACCTATGTATATTGTGTGCAGGGAAAAATCCTTTATCATAGATTCGGATGTATGTCTAACGGGAAAATTTCTCTTGCACGTTGCTATATTTTATTACAGAAAAACATTTTTTAACAAGTGACAATTCTGCGCAAACGAGCAGAGTAACAACTTGGTACAAAAAGAAAACGAAATCTCTCTCTCTCTCTCTCATCTAAACACTTCGAACAAACGAACTCGCATTTAAACTTGAAGGCGCGCTGCTCACGCAAAGCTTCCTTCTCCCCTCGGCTCTGCCATTACGGGAAACACGTCGAGGTGCGCTTTCTACTCGCGTTGATACAACACCGAAACAAATAATCCGCGAAGTTTCGCTGTGCTGAGTATATCTCGCTTCCGCGCGCTCTGTGTGTACCTAACAAACTGCGCGCGTTGTCGGGCCGATGGCGGCGGCGGCCTTTTCTATGAAGAGAACGTGGGTTAGCAGTTGGTATAGTTCGTTCGAATGCGCGTGCGGTACCGTTGCTGGAGGAAATGGTAGCGGTGTCCGTACGTAACGTCGGCTGTCTGAGTCGCAGGAGGGAAGGATCGTAAGGAGATGTGAAAATGAAGTTTGGTTGCGTGGCAATAGGTAAATTGGAAATCAATGAGTTTGAGACAATGCAGAGGTGGATTAGAGATCGTTAGGTAAGTTTGTTAATTTTTTAATTTTTTAGTTGTTTTGTAAATTTTTACGAAACGGAAAATATAATTAAAAACAAGGTAAAAATTCGGAAAAATCTTCAGTTTCTCGTCAGCAATTGATTAAGTTATTTTCAACATCTTAAATCTGTTTAATATTCAATGAATCTTTTACAGATCGTTGTGAAGAAATAGTTGAAGATAATAAAGGAATTTTGCGGAGCATTTAAATACGTTACCAGACAGAAAATTTCTATCAGTGGGACGTATAGGTGTGAAAAGTCAGTTGAACTAACTGTCGATGATTTCTGGACTCACCTGGAAAAAAAAGAAAGATCGGTTATAAATGGATGCGTTATACACCTGTTGATGTGTAATTACAATATTAATGCCCAGTCGAGTCAAGACAGATGTCAATGGGTTATAAAGCAGAATAAGGAGCTCGCAATTCTCCTCAAATACATTTCCATGACATTTCATACTCAGATAAACATTAACTGAATAATTGTATTTAATAGGAATTCGCTACTCTTGAAACAGACTATTTAAAATGACGAATATCAATATTATCAACACACCTGCAGAATTTTCTTTCCAAGATTCTTTATCGCAGGTTGTCTGGTTGTAATTAAAAGTCAACCCCTTTATGCCGTCGTCATCATCATTAAAGTCACAGAAGCCACTACAAGTCGTCATCTCTGTTGTACGACCACCATCGCTGTCATCACTAATGCTATCAGCGTCAAAATTACTATCTATTTTCTTTCTCAACTTCGTAAGAGTTCAAAAACGTCCATAACGATTTTCGTCGCATATATCGAGCCACCAACTGCCAGCTGATACTCTTAAAAGCCCGTACACAGATACAAGCGCGATGTACTTTGTTTACATAACATGCCCACGCCCATTTCGAAACATCGATACCAAAACAAAAATTCACGGACCGTGAACTCAGTTGGAAGAACGCGTTGGCAACGATCCAGCGAGAGAGGAACACGTCGGACGCTCGCTTTCTACTACAACAAAAGCTGCATCGAAAAATGATAATTAACGGCGAGCTAAACGAGCCATTTTCACGCGCAAAGATCAAAGAGTATTTTTGCAAGGAGTAAATGGTACTATCGACCGTCGCTGATTTCTTCGCCTGACATAGACAATTTGCTTGAGGTGTTATTTTAAGTATAAGTTGCGTGCTTTTTTCAAGTGTTGACTAACTGTTTTCAGTTTTTCCCGTCAAGCAACATTAAAGGATATTTTCTTACAATAATCACTCACGAAACTGAAGCTTTCCTAAATACGAAAAATATCAACTAAATTTATTGAATTTACAATGTTACGTTTATTCAGGCCCTACGAGAAAATAGTTTTTGCCGTCAGAACTACGATGCATGATTATTTAAAATAGTTAACTATAATTTTTCCGCTAAGTATACGCCTATGCACACATACGCAATTAGAATTTTAAACGTGTTTGTTTTTACGACAGCGAATGAGTGATTTTGCCGACGCGTCGGTCGAGTTCAATGAACAATGGTCAAATAAAGTGCATGGGACAGCACTATAAAGTTAATTACTATTAATACTGTTTTTTCTTTGTTTATGGTTCTCTATCATTCAGCAATAAAAAAAACCGCTGCCAGTTCATTGGCACGCAGCTTCCTCAGACTAATTCATTTCTGTGATTTATTCAATTTGATTTTTTATAAGTACAAGACTTTTTTGGATGAAGTCATTATATTAAAATGTATGTGTAATTTTATTTGATAATCTTTCTATCCCTAATAGGGAAGTAGACAATATTTCGTTTTTTAGCCTTTTTTTATTTATTATAATTCTTTTTCATGCTAATTACTAATTGAACTATACAAAATTCAATATTTAAAAAAATCTGCTTAAAAGTCCCACCATGCTACTCTTCTGTACCTATCAAATAATGTACCTCTTTATAATTTAGGATTTGCCGATGGTAGTATGGATAGAAAAGCAATCATCTTACACTTAACTACATAATTGCAAAACTATTTAATATTGGTTTTCAAAATGTGCTATTAAAATTAATTATAAAAATGTTACTAATAAATAAGAACGTGCATATTTTCTGAATAACTAAAGACGACAGGATCTACTAGATAGATTTCAACCAAGTAGCGCTCAATTTTTTTTTTCTGTGTGAAATCGGGAAAAATACATTTTTTATTTTGTAAATGCTTTTTATTATACTAATTATCAAAGTTATAAAATCATAACCATTACTTAAATAACAAATTACCTGTAACATCCGGTCAACAAAAAATACTTAATACACTAAAGATGCAACACAATTAACCCGTCGTGAAAACGAATACACAATTCCTTCTCCTTTCTCAAACACCGCGATGCTTTGTCGCGTGAATTATACTAGCACTATTCTCTCTCTTCCCCTCCCCCCTTTCTCTCTCATAATAACATTATGAGCGCACGCATAATGAGAGATCCCCATATACTCACATACACGTAGAAGTAACACTATGGAGTCTCATTAAGCGCTTGCGCCAACTTCTCGTCCCCGTGGAACTTGGACTTCACCACTATCCCCGTGGAATGTAACAGGATTTTAACTTACTCGCGTGTGAAACTTCCGCATTTCCTTCGCAAAGTGAAATTATGTACGCAGGCGCGCGCGTGATAGGTTAATTGTCACGGGAGAGAAACTCGAGTGATATTAGAATTTCGTTTCAGGGAAAAAGTCAATCGCAAACGCAAAAACGGGAGAAGTTTTAATTACCGGGTACTCGAACCGGTTAAAGTGAGAGCGAGAGCATAACTGATAAAGTCCATTACTTTGGAAGAAAAACTAAAAAGTGTCAAATTTGATAAATCAATATTAGATTGTAAAGTATGTGTTATGGCAAAGATGGAGAAATTACCTTTCTTCGAATTAAGAACTAGAGCTACCAGACCCTTAGAGATAATACACACAGACAGAATGGGACCGATTAAACCAGCTTCATTTCCTGGCGGAAATAAATTCATAACTGTGTTCTTAGATGATTACACTAGATTTTCCAAAGCATATTCAGTAAAGCACAAAAACGAAGCGGATTTAAAGAAATTTCTAATAACAATGAGAAATCTTATTCGAAAAGATGAGAACGTGTGTTATGTTAGAGCAGATAACGGGACAGAGTTCACAGGAGGAAAGTTTTTAGATGTATTAAAAAGAGAAAATGTAGAGTACAACTTAGCACCTCCTCACACACCTGAACTCAATGGTACAGCAGAGAGATTTAACAAAACGCTGCAAAACAAAATTAGAGCCCTAATGATAGACTCAGGACTTCCGGAGAGCATGTGGATATTGGCATTAGAAGTTGCTGTTCATATTTACAATAGAACACCACATAAGTCGCTCAACTCCGAAACACCTCTCAAGATGCTAACACCGAAAAACAAAAGTCACTTAGAGAAAATTAGAAGATTTGGGTACATAGCATATGCCAAAATCCCAATAAATGAAACGAAATTTTCTGAAAGAGCAATTAGAGCAGTAATAGTAGGATACTCGCCAACAGGCTACGTACTTTTACATCCTACCTCCGGAAAATTACTTCATTCTAGACATGTTAGATGCAACGAAAAGATCGTATACAAAGATGTACACAAACAGACAGAAGGAAAACTAGATGATGCAAACAATGAACCTCCGCCAAACAATTTAGAAGAAAATCAAAGTTAGAGAAACAAAACTTAAGATGAGAACTCAGAGGAGATACAACTAAAAGTACAAAACGAGAAAAAGGAAAAATCCAAAAAGAGAAAAACAGAAAATAAAAATGAGAAGAACTTTGAAGAAAAGAAACGAAAACTGACAGAAAGAAATGCAAAGAAATTAGAGAACAGAAAAAAATACATAACTATTAGAAGAATCCAAGAACCAAACCCTCTAGAAGAAACAAGTCTTACAATAAAAAGCAAAAACAACGAAACAAGTTCGGAGAACAACGGTAATAGAGAAAAATTAGACGATGAATTCGGACATGTATTACTGGCATACATAAACAAAGACCCATCTTGAGGCTATGGAATCTGAAGATAAACTAAAATGGTTAGAAGCAATTAATGAAGAGATAAAATCGATGGAAGAGAACTATCTGTGGCAAATAGTAGATAGACCAACCGCGACTAGAGATGGTAACAGAGTACACACAATCGATTCCAATTGGGTATTCAAAAGAAAAACTAGAGAAAATGGAAATACAGTTTTCAAAGGCAGACTGGTGATTAGAGGATTCAAGGATAGAAATGAATATGAATTAAGAGAAACTTATGCACCAGTATCGAGACTAGCAGTTATTAGAGCCTCGCTAGCAATAATAAACAAACATGATTTAGATGTAATCGAAATGGATGTCAAAACTACCTTCCTAAATGGGACATTAGAAGATGAAATTTACATGGAAATTCCAGATGGCCTTGATTATGATGCAAATACTAGAAGAACTAAAGTATGCAAACTACAGAAGTCTTTATATGGCTTTAGAGTCAGCCCAAAGAGATGGAATGTAAGATTTTCAAAAGAGACACTGAAAGTAGGACTGGAAAAAGACATAAACGAGCCATGTCTATTTACTTGGAGGAAAAATGGAAAAGTTGTCTTGCTGATTTTATACATAGATGATATATTACTAGCAGGCAACGACAAACAAAAATTAGATGAAATAAAATTGAAATTAAGCCAAGTATTTAAGATTAAGAACTGAGATGAACCAGAAAAATTTCTCGGATTTAAAATTATTAGAGATAGACAGAACAGAATCTTAACTTTGAAGCAAACCGAATATATAAAAATAGAGAATTAAAAGTAGACAGAAACCTAGATGAATTAGATGAAACAAACGAAAACAAAGGCACCGTATAGAGAAGCAATAGGAAGCCTATATTGCTTCTCTATTGTATTTAGCAAGTGCGACAAGGCCTGACATCTCATTCGCAGTCAATTACCTATCTAGAAGACAATTAGATGCAACAGAAGAATACTGGAAAGATGTAAAAAGGATTTTCTGATATCTTAGAGGAACCTCAGAAATTGGCTTGACATATAGAGCTAAAAGTGATACATTAGAAGCAATGATTGATGCGAGTTTTAGAGATTGCTCTGACTCATCGTCAACCAGTGATTATATTGTGAAACTATATGGAGATCCAATAATGTGGAGAAGCCATAAACAGTCTTATGTCACATTGTCAACATGCCAAGCAGAGTACCTCGCCATGAGTGAAGTTTGTCAAGAACTTGTGTCATTAGATAAGACAATTAGAGATATCACTTGCCAAATTCTGTATCCAGTGACTATTTGGTGTGATAATAAGTCTGCAGGAAATTGTAGTCAGATGGACGGTAGCCATAAACTTAAAAATTTCGATGATAATTTAGAGTCTATAAGAAGCAATCTAGAGAATAGAGAAAGAACTGGAAGTAAAAGTCATATGGCAACAACACATGATGACTATATAAAATCATGCGTTTTAGAAGGTAAAGTCTTAATCAAATGGGTACCAATAAAAGAGAATGAAGCTGATATTATGACGAAACCCCTTCCCTTTGATTCACGCAATTATTTAAAAGATAATATCTTTAATTTAGAGTAAAATCAATATAGAGAACAATAACAAACACTCACACACACACTCGATGAAAAATATTCCTTACAAGGTTAGAATAAATACTTAGATGACTAAAGAGAAAATTTTTCTTCTCTTCTTGCAGATGCTAACAAAGAATTAGAAGAATACAAAACAATAGTTCCTAAAATTTTATATTTCAGATGTAATAATACGAGTTCATTTATTTATTATTTATTAGAGTAAGATAGAGTAAAAATTTAGAGTTAGACAATTGGTGAATTCGAAGGGAGGGAGTGTTGAGATTACATGGACTTCGAGTCCACGCACTCTCCATAGAGTATCAATTTAGATAGAGAGAAAGAAGCCACCGCACGCAGCAGCAAAGTAGTGCAGCGGACTGCCTATCACTCTCTCCCCCCACCAACTGCGTGCCGAACCGACGACGTCGTGAGTGCGCTCCCGCCGACGGACCAGGCGCTCGTATTTTCGTTCTACAACGACCACGCTACGAGCATCTCAGCTACGCCAGCATCGCCACGCCATATCCAAATCATCAACGCATATTATTAGAAGATTTGATAGAAGATAGATTAGAAGAAATAATAAAGAGTTTAATATTAAATATAAAAACAACACACCTTCACTTTTATTAGCTTACTCCGACAAAAAGAACAAAAAACAGTTGATTTAATCAAAAACAAAATATTAGAGAAAACTATGTGTCTTACTGATAATGACAGCAAGTCAAATGCAAGCACCTTCAACGCCAAAGCGAAAAAAGAATTTGAATTGAATTGAATTTGAATTTGAATTTATTAAGTAAAGGCTACGACTCAAGGTCCGAAATAGCCAGGCAATGACAAAGTTGTATACAAATAAAAAATGGAGACCGGTGCAGTCGTGACAGTAATAAAATGCCTACGCATGGCAAAAGTCGAAATAATGATGAATGAAAATGAAAT
>JAWWEQ010036764.1:0-19965 GCA_035583055.1 Torymus tubicola
GCACTGCATAGGCACTGCATAGGCACAGCACGGCATAAGCCGACACAGCACTGGCACAGCTCTTATGTACATTTACCGTAAAAGGTCAGTCCGGCGACTATTACAAAAGCGCCCGTTGACTCAAAGACTCTCATAGTCTCATTCGGTCGAAACCATGGCAATAGTTGACATATAGTTGACGTATAAAACAAAGTTTACAGCAAAAATTGAAGCAAATAATAAAGTAAATAATATTACTTTTACTTTTTATTGATTGCTATATTAAGTTATTTAATAATTTAATCATGCATTCGAAGTATATAATTTTAACTTTTGAAAAATTCTTTACACTTTATAATATTGATTTTATTTTTGGTGTTTACTGTATATAACATAAAGATTTTTACTTGCTAGTTCATTGGTAGTTATGATAAAGAAATCAATAATTATGAATTTATAATAAGCTTCGCAAAGTTATTTGAATAAATAGTTATCAATTCCAGTTCTATGACCTACACATTTTGATAGAAGGTATATTTAAGTCCATTTTCGTAAAAGTTATATATTTTATTAAAATTCAATTATGAAACTAACTTGGATGTGATATTTTATATTTGTCAATGAATAATCTTACTAGTCTGAAATAAAAAAAACGATATCTTATTTATGAGTGATAAAAACTTATGAAAAATGTAATCTTTTGAGTCATAATATTCTAAAAATGTATATACAACTTACAAATTTTAATATTTTTATCAATTTTAATAGTTCTTTGATAGTCCATTTATTTTGATTTAAAGGCAATGAGCTGATTTTCCTTCAGTGCGAAAGGTTGTGGAAAAAAAAGGAACAAGTCTTTTTTTTTATGATTAAAGTTTTGGTGAAAAATGCTGTCTGATAGAAATCTGAAAAGATCACTAACATTATCTTTAATCTTGTATCATATTAGTATTTATGTTCAACTGTCAGTAAAGTTTGTAAAAATTATGCTACTAATCTCATAATATCAACAATGTTATACCAATTGTTATTGTTGGGTATTACATTATATTGGTGAATTTTTATCCATAATCTCATAGTTTAATTGAAAAAATCAAGAGATTAATTATTTGGATTTACACGGTTGTTCTGATTTATTGAAGAGGTTAATCAATGCAATTTTGCATGTGATCCTTAACTATTTTTATTTTGAATGATAACCTGATATTTATATAAATTTTATTTTTATCTAAACAAAGATCAGATATGAATTCAGATGAATCATCATGTGATAGTTTTAGATGGAAAATTATATTTTATGACTATATTTAAAAGTTTAATAAAAAACTTTTTAAAAGAAAAAATGGATAATTTATTCAGAGGTTTAAAATCAGATGAAATATTAAGTGAAAAATTAAGAGCTAAACAAGGTGGAATGTCAAATGAGTAAATATTTCAGAATACAGTTGAATATTTAGGTGGAAATTTATGCGAGTATTAAACACACTCATGCCCACAAATATATATGTTCAACTCTGATATCCATTATTCATTAAATTTCATATGTCAGGTCATAAGTATTATATTTTATCAATAATCTTTAGTAGTATTTCTTAATATTCAATAAAATAACTTGTAAGTTGATTTTATGTACCTAAGATTTATTAAAAAAAGTTGGTAAAGAGAGCACATTTTTTGGATTTCTGGGGTACTTTTTACAAAAATTCAATTCCTTTATTATTCTTTTAATATATTTTGTATCATTTAAAACAATCATTTTAAGAAATTTCAAAAGGCCATACTAAGTTGATTCTTGCGCTGCTTATTAGAATGTTACATTGTATTTAGAATTTAAGGCCATAAATGTAAAAGATGGAAATGCTTATTAACTGTTTAAGAGTTTATGGATTTTCTGGATCTTTCAAATTTAGAGACACATAAAATTTACTCCTACTTAAGATTTAAAATATCATTAATTATTTTGCATTTTTAATGAAAAATTCATTTCATAATACAGTGTGTAAATAAATGAATTTACTCTCATGACAACTTAAATTTCAATAAAAAAAATCTCCTGAGTGGTACCTTCTTGGGTCGAATTCCAAGTTGGTACTTTCTCGAAACGGATTCTGAGGTGGTGCCTTCATCAAGTAGATTCTGAGGTGGTACCTTCTTTTACCAAGCTGACGAAATGCTCATAAAAATTACTTTTGATTACATTTTACGCATACTAGAATTATTGGCATGCTACGCACGCTTGTACTATTCCTATATTTGCTTTAAACTTGTTTTAATTTGATTATTTATCACAACGTTTTTTATAATAATGATGATGAAAAAATTTGAAATTCGTAGTACAAAAATAGGAAAGAATCGAGATAGAGGAGATAGTGGAAATTAGAAAATTAGACAGTGAAGAGAGCTCTAGCACAGGTGCAGTATGTACTATTTAAAATGAGTCTATTTTATTTATTCAATATAATACATTAACTCTAAAGTTAAATACATATAAAAATTATATAAACATATATAAACTTATTTTTTACCCATCACATCAAGAGGGCGATGCTTAATTAAGACATGACACATTGAACCGATAATTGATTAAAATTAAAAATGAATAGATTTATGGTGTATAATATTATTAATAACATTTCAGTACTCCTAGATTAACTCTTTTATTGCATCTATAACATATCATTTAAATTTATTGAAATTCAGAATCTATTACATATTTTTAGTAATTTAAATACTAAAAATACAATAAATACATTGTAACAAATTATTAATTTATGATTAGCATACCATAAAAAACTATTACTTATCGATAATCAAGTGGTTTATGTTGAATGCTTGGTGGTAGTGTACAGATACTAATTATCAATAATCATAACGTAAAATTTTACAACTTTATAGAATAATAATCCATTATTAGAATAATTAGAAAATTGTAGTACAGAAATTGGAAAGGGTCATGAATAATTAGAAAATCGTAGTAGGAAAATGGAAAAGGGTCGAGATAGAGGAGAGTGTGGAAATTTGAAAAGAAGACAATGGAGAGGGCTCTAGCACGGGTGCAGTGTGTACTATTTCTAATGAATGTATTTTATTTATTCAATTTGAAATTTTAACTACAATACATAAACTTATTTCTGGTCTATCATATTTTCGTTTATAATACAGATATTATAAACATCAATATCACTGATGCATCTTCTATCACGTAAACCATCAATCATATAATTAACCACAGTATTATAAATATGTGCGCCTCTACTATTACTGTATTCGCTTTAAAATTGTTTTAGTTTGATTATCCAGTACAATGTTTTTTTTTAATGATTTATTTCATCAGTGCAAGAATTGGAAAGGGCAATTAATAGAATAATTGAAAATTCATAGTATAGAAATTAAAAAGGATTATTAATAGAATAATTGGAAAATTGTAGTACAAAAATTTGATAAAGCCGAGATAAAGGGGAAGGCGGAAATTAGAAAATTAGATAGTGGAGAGGACTCTAGCAGGAATGCAATGTGTACTATTTACAATGAATATCTTATATTTAGTCAATGTAATACACTACTCTAAAGTTATTAGCTATTAGCAATAATTCTAAATTTATTTTTTGCCCATCACTTTAAAAGAGTGATACATAATTTCAAATATATAATTGCCTATTAATCGATAAAACTATTAAATTGTTAATTTTATTCGAATCGTATTTTACTTTTATTAAGAAACTTCAATTTTTAATAGTTGTTAAATTTTAATTGCATCCTTGTACTTTATACTGTTACGTCCGCGACGTATTTCGCCAATGCAACTAGCGACACACTTTTAACTTCGGTATTCTTAATTTCGAAAACGCTTGGCTAAACATTTTTTATTTAGTTCATTTAGGCGATGAAACAAATCATCGCATTCGAAACGTCAGTCGGAGATAAGTCTTTACTGGAACACGTCGTAAATTTTATCTTGTAAACTCCATCCGGGAGTATTTAATTAATACGTGTGTTGTTTTAGTTAGTGCAATTATTATCATCTAGAATAAATCAATAATTTAATAAAGGTTCAGTTCTCTACATTTATGAAGTTATTATTTCATCTGACAGATCCCTGCAAACATAAAAGGTAAGAATATTTACTTAAACAAAAAAAAATCATTAATAAATAAAGTACCAAATTCCATTTGTTACAGACTTTACAATACTAATTTGTGAAAATATATTTAATATATGTACTTGTGGATAAACAAACTATAAAAATCTTTTACTTACTTAAATCGTCATTAAATCATGTTAAACCATATTTTTTCTATATATTTCTTTATATATACTCTATAATTTCAAGTAATCGGATTTCAAACGATTTTATGTGTATATTACGTAAATTAAACACAGGTAAATATTTTATTATTTGAATTGTATACTAATAATAATAAAATAATAAAGATTTAACAATTTTTATAAAAACTTTGTATGTACTATTTTTTATAAAATTTCTTTAATAACATAATTTTTTACTTTATTATTAACTCGATTCGAACCTAAATATAATTTTAATCCACTCCAAGAACGAAATTGCAAGATATGAGTGTCCATGACTGAAAATATCTTTTTGCAAATCAATTAACACATTTGAAAATGTTTGTCCTTGAGCTTTATTGATAGTCATTTCGAATGCCAATTTTATTGGAAACTGTCTTTGTTTGAAAATAAAAGGATACTCATTATCAGAATATAAAGTAATGCTGTTAGGTATGAGTAGGTATATCCATAGCGCGAATACGTAGGTTGGCGTGTAAGCTACGCGCGCAGATCGAGATACGTGTGTGTGAAGCGTAAGGACTGGAAGAGCGACGCTGGAGCAAATTCGCTCTCTTACGCAAAATCCGAGCAAGGAAACACACACACGTTTCAGTGGTCTTGAACGCTGATGTAAAATAAAGAAGACTACCTTATTTTCTGAACCTTACATACAAGTCTTATTATTTCTGCACTATCCTACAAATCCTAAATGTGCACACACGACAAGAATGGCGATGAAGGATGGTTTTTGACTGAAGGACAACTACTCTTTAGAAGCAACTACGAAGTCGGCGAAAAAAACCAACGTGTTTCACAAAAAGTGCTAACGAGCTACGAGTCATGCCAGGCGGAGATGAAACACCGACACCACAAATATCACACCAGCATCCTTAGACAATGCACTTACAAATTCAACCATTTAGATCTGGAGTCTCCATCTGGGAGCGTTGGATAAGACGTCTGGAAGGAGTGCCTCATCTTTTACACCACGTGGGCGACGTAGTTTTCAACAATTTGTGCGATTATTACGGCTCAACAGATCCTTACAGGAAAAACTACACAGATCTTACAAGTAAATTAAAGGAATTATACGCCTCTGTTGCGCTAGAAATAGTAGAAAACTACAAATTTAACTGCAGGAAGCAGCTGGAGAAGATCTACAAACGCTCGCGAACGCAATAAATAAATTCAGCCTTACATGCAATTTTGGAACATTTCAACGAACAGCAGTACGTAACCAGTTTGTTTACGGATTAGAGGTAAACGACATCCCCATTCAGTTCGAGGTGGACAGCGGAATCGTCGTCACATTGATGTGGGTACAACAAGTAAGAAGATTATTTCCTGGGACACCACTACGTCGCACCGACCTTCGTTTGGTATTATTCTGTAAGATCGAAATTAAATTGCTAGGATACATAACAGTCGAGGTAAGGTACGAAAGCGAAACTTTCCAGGCAAATATTTACTTAACAGATGTCGAACGCTCGTCGCTGTTACGTCGTGAATGGATACGAAAATTCGTGGAAAAGCGAGGTCCGGGTAGTTTGTTCACGGCAATACTACAATTAGAAGAGTGCGATTTTGATAAAAATGCGTACGTTAAGAACTTATTAAATAAATACAGCAACGTAGTAAACCTGAGTCTAACAAAGATTCATGGCATTACCGCTTCACTAACATTGAAGGCGAACTAGATAGTTTAGTTAAAGAAAATATTTTCGAGAAAGTAGATACGTCAGAGTTTGCTACACCGATCGTGCAAATTTTAAAGAAAGACAATAGAATAAGAATATGCGGTGACTATAGTGGTATAGTTAACCCGTAACTCACTGTGAATCAATTCCCGTTACCCCCGTTATTAATCTCGAGGAACTATGCACGGAAATGGCACGATGTAGTATGTTTGCGTATTTACAACTTGAAGTCGACGAAGAAACCGCGAAAATACTCCCAATTAATACACACCGCGGATTATTTAAGTGCCGTCGTTTAATGTACGGAATAGCATCAGTCGTACACCTATAAGTTTGGAAAAAAATCAATATTTTTTAATTTGATTTTTCGATTCTATATATTATTCTAAACTTGTAAAAAAAGTTTAAGTGACATATTTGAGAAATTAGCGAATATATAAGCAAAAATGTCAATAAACTTCTATAGGAACGTACCACCAGTTTCAACCAATTAGGTTTTTATGGCAAACATAAGCCAAATCAAGAACCAATTTCTTACAATCAATTTTACGGTTAAAAGCCTCAAAAAAAGCGTTTTGATTAGATATCAAACTGAGAAAATACGTTAATTGATTTAATGTTAATTTACTTTATATACGTAATTTAAACACATGAAATTTTAAATAATATTAAGAACTCAAATCGCACGCTCCAGCGCGAATGAGTTGTAGCATCCACTCTATGCTCTATTACATAAAGAATCTAAATTCATTTGGTTGGTGGGCAGTGATGCCATATAGCAGTATTTTGTCTTTATTACTCGCACATAATATAACATTATTCGCATGAGAGTGAGAGAAACAAAACACCTCTTTCTGGCATCACTGTCGGTGGATCAGGAAACAGCATTCATTGAAGCGAAAGAAGCGTTATAAGCGAGAAATGTTTAGCTTTTTACGACCCACGATTATCCTTAATACTCGCCACTGATGCGAGCCCATATAGAGTGGGCACAGTTCTGTCACACAGATATCCCGATAATTCGGAGCGTCCCGTACCAATACGTATCTCAATCTTTGAATAAGACGCAAGTGAAATACAGCCCGATTGACAAAGAGGCTTACGCGATACTTTTTGCGATCAAAAGATTGTACCAATACCTTTACGGTAGAAAATTTATTTTAGTCACAGACCACCGACCTTTAACACCGATTTTTTCTCCAAAAAAAGGATTACTTATCTACAGTGAGATGCGCATGCAACATTACGCGATTTTCTTATGGAGATTTAACTATGAAATCGAGTACAAACATTCAGTCTTTCGCGACTTTTGATTTACTACTAAAGATATCATTGCGGCAGCGAAAAACGATACAGAGCAAGCAAAAGTATTATCGTCCTTGTTTACAAACAAGCAATTAAACATTAAAGATACATAGGGTATCGCGCTACAAGAATTTTCAATTGAACAGAGCGTGCTAGTACGTGGTCATAAAATTATAATTCCCAAAGAGTTGCGTAATAAGGTCTTAAAAGAACTACATATCGGGCATTTTGGTATAGTAAAAATGAAAGCACTGGCTGGAGGACATTGTTGGTGGCCAAGTATGACGCGCGATATTGAAAATTTAGTGAGAAATTGTGCAGCTTGTCAAGAGTATAGAAATGACCCGACTAAGACAGAAAAGCACATCTGGGAACCGCCAACTATGCCTTTCGAACGAGTACATGTAGACTTCGCAGGACCTTACTTACAAAATATTTTTCATTCTTGTTATGCGTTCTCAAAATGGCCCGAGGTTTATATCGTGAGCAACATACTCACGGAACCTACAATTAATAAATGTAAAGAAATTTTTGCACAATTCGGCATCTCAAATATCTTAGTTTCTGATAACGGACGAACCTTTACATCAGAAAAATTAAAAAATTTCCTAAACGAGCATGGAATTGTGCACAAATTGACTGTGCCTCTTCACCCTGCTACCAATGGGCAAGCAGAACGATTTGTACAAACAATTAAATCAACGTTAGCAAAAGTTTGATTGATCAATTGAGGATAATAAAAAATAAAGCTCTCGCGCTACTAGTAAAATTAATGACTATTCTGTTCCCTTTGAAGAATAAATTAAAGTACATTCGGCATAACAGGAGTTAAACAATTCACCAACAACTTCCATCTCCATCTACATCCAGATCGAGATATGTGTGTGTGTGTGTGTGTGTGTGTGTGTGTGTGTGTGTGTGTGTGTGTGTGTGTGTGTGTGAAGCGTGAGGACTGGAAGAGCAACGCTGGAGCAAATTCGCTCTCTTACGTAACATCCGAGGAAGGAAACACGCACGTTTCAGTGGTATTGTACACTGATATAAAATAAAGAAGACTACTTTATTTTCTGCACCTTACATACAAGTCTTATTATTTCTGCACTATCCTACAAATCCTACGTATGCATACACGACAAATGCGATTTAAAAAAACAACTTAACCCTCTTTATTCCTCGCTAAAATTTTACATTTCAATAAATTACTATTTAAATGTAAAATTCTTAGGTCGTGTTCCATTACATAATCCTTCATGTATACTAATATTTTTGTGATCAGCATAACAATAGAATTGACTCGTAAATGTAATTCGTGAATTAGCAAGTTTTCTGGATTCAATGAATTAAGATACTCTGATAAAATTGTTTCAGCCTTGCAAATTGCATTAACATCAAAATAATCAGCTGAATCAACACTTGTATATACACACTTATTATAACTATCTAATAACGATACCACAGTTTTATTAATTTCATTTGCATCTATTTTTCTTGCAGCTAGTATAACTGATGAACTTATTTCATCATAAAGGTGATTTCTTATCAAATGTCCATACATAGAATTAATAAAATTAGAATATCTAGTTATACACCGTTCAGAAATATAAATATTATCATTATTGTCATATAAATCACCGTTTCCCACATGCAAAACAAATTTTGAAAAAACAATATCTTCATCTATAGCTCTCATATTATACGTTAACTTAAATTTTAAAACAAATTCCACAAAATGCTACTTTTAATAGATAAATTTATTACTTCACTTTGAATGTTTCCTAGTATTATTATTATTATTATTATTATTATTATTATTACTGTTATTATTATTATTATTATTAATTTATTCTTAGTTATTGTCATAGAAATTGTGACGTAGTGACTTGCTAATCGTGGCCAAAACTCTCTCGATGACCTAGCCGTCACCCTATCACTACCTCTGCTCGCCCAGAGACTCCGCTCTCGAAAAGGGGGTTCAGAATTAGCAAACCTTCTCCGCTGCGATCACCTTCGCTGATCCTCCGGCTTCCCGATACCTATAGTTGTATGACGCGAAAGGAAAGGGGCAATTACGACACAGGACACGCACACAATTACACTCGCAAATAACTATTCACAATTATATTAATGGATGTTTATTGAGTACAAATGGCTAATAAATGCAAGGTGTCGCAGCAGCTCTCTCGGACGTCTGGCCAGGAAACGAGCCTCCTTCTCACCTTCAAGTACTGAACCTAGGAAACGATCACCACACAATTATCTCTAATACCTCGACACTGCCTCGATCAGACAACCAGGGGTACCTGATTAAATAAAAGAAAAAGGAAAACTCGACCCACCCGTACTCCTCACACTAACTTCCACCTCGAGGAGATCACCCTTTTCTTCCAACAATTGACTCACCCTGATCTATCTGCACTGATAATATCCTGCTTCGTATTCCACGACTTGTCGATTAAATGGCGAAGGCAGAAGTGACTGGTCATCGCAATCTTCCTTTGCTCATCACCTCTTATTCGCGGGTGATCGCAAGTCATCATGCGATGATCACGCCACTCCTGATCCTGCGCGCCTCTATAATCCTAATTAGGCTCGCGAGTCTAACTTCTTAATTGCTGCGCGCTCCGTGGTTTACTATACCCCGCGCGGTCTCTCTTTCCCCCACTACGCGCCCCCTACACTCCGAATTAAACCCGCGAGTCTACTTTCTCATTCAATGCGCGCTCCGTGGTTCACTTTACTCCGCGCGGTCTCTCTCTCTCTCTCTGCGCGCTCCCCTCCCGACGCGCTCTCCCTACTCCCACGCTCTCTCGTCGCTCCCCTCTTCTCACGCGCTCCTTTTCTCTCTCCGCGCTGCCTCCGGAGGCTCTCCCCGCGTCGCGCGGCCTCCCCGTGCGCGTCGTGATTCCTTTCTCCTCGCGCGCTCTCTCTCTCTCTCTCTCCCTCCGCGATCCACTCGACATCGTGCGTATGAGTGTGGTGCGCGAGTGCCTGTGCGCGGAGCGCCTCTGTGTGCCGGATGCTGGCCAACATGGCGGCCGCACACTCCCCGGGAGCACCAGGCGGGATATTGTGACTCCGTCACAAAATACATAAGTTTGTTCACAGAAATTACTAGTATAATACAAGGTATAGATATAAGCATAATGTACTAATTAATAAATATCATAGCGTACAATACAAAAATATCACAGTCAAGTGTAAATAAAAGTCAACAAGTCAACAAGCCATCGTCACAAAACAAGTTAAAAAATACATTTCTTATCACTAATTGAATGCTTAATATAATAATAAAATGAACACAGTTATATATATCTTACTATATTATATAGTTGTAAGAGATGTGGGTGCTACCCCCCCCCCCCTCAGCCTCCCCCTCAAAATAACGTAAAATTATGTGTTTTTATATGTTATTTTACATATTATTGATTACATGCCCCCCCCAGCCCCTCCTCAGCCCCCTCCTCATTCCCCCCTCATCCTCCCCCATTCCCCCCTCAGCCGGTCCTTATTTCTCGTCACAAGTGCTATCAATAGTTCGATGTTTATTAAGGTTATAATATAATAAAACATTATGATTGCGATCGTTTTTATTGTACCTATAATTTAAAATATATAATTGATTGTCATAATTCTGCATTATTGGTCGTTGAAATTTGATGATATGTATTCATGTCCGTAACTACAGTGTTCAGAATATAGAAGAAGAAATAATATTTCAGACAATTTTACATAGAAAAATAAAAATAGTTCTAAACTTATTCCAGTAGATAATTCTGTGGTTGTTCCTTACAATAATTTTCTATTAAAAAATTACAAATGCCATATTAATGTAGAATATTGTGCTTCTATTCAAAGTATAAAATATATTTTTGATTATATACATAAAGGTGAAGATAGAGCATTTTGTAAATTAAAAAAAGTAAATGATACAAATGATGAAGAAATTTATGATGAAATTACTCAGTTTAACGATGGACGATACCTAAGTCCAATGGAACGGGCTTGGCGTTTACAAGAATTTCCTTTGTGTGGAAGAAGTCATACTGTAGTATACTTAGCTATTCATACGGAGAATCAACAACAAATTGTTTTTAAAGAAAATTAAAAAAAAAATATGCATTAAGCAATTGGAAAACAACATTAACAGCATGATTTGAATTAAATAAAAATGATACTTTTGCAAAAAACATTAAAGATGTTAACATACCTAAATATTATAATTTTAAAAATAAATGTTAGGAAAAAAGAAAAAGAATTCGAAAAAATGAAGCTATAGGTAGATTAAATATTTTTTCACCAAAAGATATTGAACGCTTTCACTTAAAATTAATATTAAATCGAAAAACAGGTGTAACTTCATTTAAAGAACTGTGAACGCATGAAGGAATTACCTGTGATTCATTCAGAGAAACTGCAATGCAAATGGATTTAGTTGAGAATGATTTGCAAATAATAAATATTTTTCAAGAAGCCTGTGATATCATGTTACCATATCAATTACAAAAACTCTTTGCATGTTTTTTAATAGCTGAAAACATTGATGGAAAAATTATTTGGAACAAATTTAATGTTTTTTTTTACGGAAGATTTTAAAGATAAAAAATTAAATAAAGCTTTTACACATATAAATGAATTATGAAAATTAGATGAAAAATCTTGTGAAGATTTTGGTTTACCTGAGCCAAGTGAAAATATCACAGAAACATGTATTAGTCATAACAAAGAAAATATTTTATACTGTCAAGAGATATTCAATGATATGTATAATGAATTAAATTCGGATCAAAAATATATTTTTAAACAATTAATAGACAATAAATATAAAATTCATTTTATAGACGGACCTGGCGGTGCAGGTAAAAAATTTTTATATAAAACATTGATTTACAATTTTTTATCATTACAAAATAAAATATTATCAATGGCTTGGACTGGGATAGCATCTATATTATTATCAAGGAATGACAAGTAAGAAAACATTTAAATTACCACTTGATTTGGAAAACATAGAAAGCGTATTTTTAAAATTTGAATCAGATAAAAAAAAATTACATGAAATAGATGCAATAATTTGGGATGAAGCTTCTATGATTCCAAAAAAAGCTTTAGAAATTGTTGATAGAACATTAAGAGACATTTGTAATAACGATTTATTTGGAGGAAAATTAATAATATTGGGAGGAGACTTTCGACAAATTCTTCCGGTAATTAAAAACGGTTTCAGAAGTGCTATAATAGAACAAACTATAAAATATTCAAACGTTTGGCAATTATTTAATATTAGGAATTTAAAACAAAATATTAGATCTACAGGTAAAAAATTTGCTTCATTTTTGTTAGCTATTGGAGAAGGAAAAATTGAAACATTTAAAATACCCAATAAATGGAAAACTAATGATGTTTGTTTAGAAATCTATAAAGATATAAATAATGATTTATCTATCAATAGTGTAATTTTAACATCATATAATGAAGATGATATTCTCTTAAATAATAAAATTTTAAACTTAATTAATGGCCCTAAAATTACTTATTATAGTATTGATAGAGCTACACATAAAGGTGCACTCCGTGGTGATGAAAATATTTATACAAAATAATCCTTTTGAATCATTACACAACATTCGGGAAGGTTTACCACCACAGGAATTAAATTTGAAAGTTAACGCTATAGTAATGTTAATAAGAAATTTAAGTATTCATGATGGTTTATGTAACGGTACACTGTTAAAAATAATAAAATTATTTATGTATAATATAGAAGCAGAAATAATAACAGGAGAACAATCAGGAAATAAAGTTTTTATACCTAGAATTACATTGAGTTCGGCCGAATCTTCTTCATTACCATTTATTATACACAGAAAACAATTTCCAATAATATTAGCTTTTACAATGACAATTAACAAATCTCAAGGACAAAGATTTGATAAAATTGGTATATTTATTAAAAAACCTCCATTTTCACATGGACAATTATATGTAGCACTAGCAAGATGTAAAAATTCAAATAACATATTTATTGAAAATAAATATTTAAAAAGAAAACATAGTAGAGATATAGGACGAAAGTCGCCTAAACATGTGGGAGAGGTTACTTTATTTAGAGCAACAACGACTGTCTTCTTCCAATAATACGGAAAACGTGCTTGATGCAGTGATAGATTGAAAATTCTTCAGAGTATTGGTGCAAGAAAAGGAAGAGCACGGCATATAACATGTTGTGGGATACCATTGGAGCCTCTATTCAGATAATGCTAAATTATCTATGAAATCGGTTAAAGGTGGAGCATTTGGGTCATAATATACCAATTTGAAGTGGGCGTTAAGCTCTTCAATTGAGAATGGTGACTCCGTTGACTCTTTGAACACGGTAATCCCGAGGTGCTCAAGCTCATGCCAGATGTCTTTCGGATCAGAAAGAACAGATAAGCGAGCATGATGGTAGTGAAGACATGACGCTTCAATGATACGATGAGAGTTGTCACGAGCATGTCTGTAGTTAAGTAAATCAAGCGGTAGTCTTGACCTACGAAAGCGTCTGTATAAACGATTACGTTCTTTGATCAGTCTGTGATGTACTGAGGTGAACCAAGGATAACGTTTTTTTGATGGAGTGACCATTTTTAAGGGAGCTAATTCACTAATTGCACGCAGACGAGTCCAGACCTTGTAGATGGTTAATGAGAGAGTCGGCACATATAGCCTTGTAATCACGGAAAGTATAAGATGTGAACTCGTGTTTGGGTGTTGGTATGACTAGCATGGCCGCAATTAGATCATGATTAGCAATAAACGGTGTCTCAGTTTTCCAGAAGTCAACAACAGAGTCATGTTGATCAACGAAGCAAAGGCCGAGTCACGTATCAGAGGAGGGTTTGTGGCACCATACGGAATGCTGCGGAGCCCGTTTTCTGCGATAAAGCGCCGAATGAAATTCGCGTCCGCGTCGGTGTAGGAGAGCTGGTTTGCATTGAAATCACCTAGGATAATCTTGACGCTGTAGTCATGCATGAATTCCGTGATTTTATCAACAAAATCGGTATCGCGAAGAAAGGGTGCATGAGGAGGACGGTAAACTACAGCGACAAAACAAGGCGGGTGGCCCTTTACATCTACTGCACAGAAAAGATATTCTGGTTTTCCTGGATAACCATTCCAGATTCCGTTTGATGAGTGAAGAAATTTGGCAGAAATAGATTTGTGGACGAAGAGCGCAACACCGCCACCGTGTCTGTTACGGTCACGACGGAATGAAGTATAATCCACTAGAGACACAATGGAGCCAGGGTCAAGTTTTGGATCCAGCCAGGTCTCGGAAGCAGCTATTATATGAAAAAAATACGAGTCACTAAAAATATTCTAATAGTTTCAATGTGACCTTTGATAGAATTAGCATTAAAATGACATACTCTGAGACCATGGTTCTGAGATGAGAAGAACGGTGAAATACTAGCAGAGGATGGTTGCACGGGTATGAGACGGATATGGTTGAGTGTGTTTGGTAAGTTAGATGAATTTATGCTAAAAAAGCTCGCAGTTCAGCTTCAGACGAAATACATGTCGCACGGTCATCTTTTTTCTTCTGAATATAGATTCTTTCATTTCTGATGTAGGTGATTAAGTTATTATTCTTTGTCTCCATGCGAGTCAGGATGCAAAGTTTGTGTGTATCTCTAGGTAGCAGTTCATTAATATTTATTAGCGACGGTGGCAGTGGTGTTGTTGAGCATTGCACTAAGCTGTGAGGTGTGCAGTTTGCCCATCTTTATTTTTGACTTCAACAGCAACAGAGCTAGAGCGTGTGAGGATAGGGACACGATGATTGGAGTTGAGCTACTACCTTGGTTTTCCATGGATAAGGGATCTGACACTTGAGAGAGGTCATTGTCAGATGCTGGCGGCAGTAATGTAGGCTGTTGTGGTAGCGGAGTCTTCCTACGTAATCTGTGAGCACGCAGAATATCACGGTCCTTGAGTCCAGGATCAAGTAACTTCAGTACAGCATACGCAGCCAGTTTGAGTAAAGATGTTTGTGAGATTGTAAGTCCTGTTATGATGAGTTCATTAAAGTTGTTGTGTTGATATTGCTCGCTGAGTGTTTTGATGCTATGCTCAAGTTGCTCTAATCGATTAATGGTGGAAGCATCCGGCACTGGCGCGACAGAGACTGCAGAGTGTAATGCCGCATCATGCTCACACTTTCGACGAAGGTTGTCTTCTTCTGCTCTCAACAGCGTAATAGACTTCAGTAGCTATAAGTCTTGCTGATAATTGCGGGAGATCTTCAATTGGCCTTAGCTTCTCTTCGATTGAATTGATTCTACTATCAACTTGATCCATCCGAGTGGTGAAAGATGCCTGAATTTCTTCTAGGCGTGTGGTAAGCGAAGTTGACCGAGATTGGATGCTACTTTTAAGTGAATCCAGTTTACCGAGTTTGCTAAGAATCTGTTGAAGCGGATCGGTTTGTAGAGCTGAAGTGGCTGGGTTGCAAGTAGGTAGTGAGGCGGTGATAGAAACGTTAAGAGCGCTAGTGTTGCTGAGAGAATCGCTATCAGTCTGGTGTTTGCTGGTGTTCGCTGTATGTATACAGGTCCGACATGCATTGATGGTCTTCGTCCCTTTGCACACTAACTTAATCATTGTACAAGATGGATGGTAGAAGTTTTGTACAGTTATTGTACGATATCGCGGTAGTTTTGATGGCTTTGTTACAACTGCGGCACATCGGATCCATGATTTGAAACAGTGAAAGTACAGATACACAAAACCGAGATAGTTATTACAGTATTTAGAATAAGTAGTGTAAGTTGGTAAAAAATACAATGAAATGAATTAACAGTGTAATATATCGTGAAGATACGTGTCAAAACAGTTAAAACTTAATAAAAATTGGCCAGATTGGTAAGGTATCAAAAATAGTAAAAATAAGTAGTACGGTATAGTTACGATTAGACGTCGGTAAAACAGTAGCCTTTTACACACGTATACACAGTGACATAAAGCAAAAACGGTCAGACATATAAGAATTCTGATGTCAAGTATGAGATTTTCTCCGAGAATTACTTAACATAGGGTGTGTACATACGCTGATACAGAACGAACGCATAAGAAGTAATAAAAAGTACTAATAATGACAACGCTGATTTACAATTTCCACTTAGTAGCTATACCTTACACACTAGATTCATAAATTAAAATTATTGATAAATGTCGAGCTGTTAAAAATACTGTTATACGCTTAGGTATTTTTCATTTTTAATAAAATTAGTAGTTTTGATGTATTATTTAATAAAACTTCTTAGCTGTGATAGATTTCAATAATTAATAGAAAATTAGAATCATGAGAAATTGCAATAATTTTAATAATAAATTTTTAATAATTTTTAATAATTTAAAATAAATTACTATTCAGATATTTTATAATAATAAATAATGAATTAAATAATCTGTCATGGGTATTGACAATTATGATTCAAATGAATTGTTATTGAAAGAGAGAAGGATTGACAATTCATAACATTTAACAAAAGGCTAGCATGATTTGGTGGTATCGTTCTGTTCACGCGTGACATGTCACAGTTACGTGTATTATACGAACAAACTCTCTTACTGTGTTATGGCGCTGTATGTTGCGGAGAAGAGAAAGTCTGTTCAACGTTTCAACAGCATGTGACGATCAGGTGATGGCTAGTGTTTTGAAAGCAGACGTTGCAGAAAAAATTTTAATAAATTTTGTGTTATATGGATGAACTGGTCTCCAAAAAATACACCACACTCCAGCAATATCCAGCAATGCCCAGCCAATAGTAGTTGTGCAGTCCCGAAGGTGTACAGTTGATAAGCAGCCACAATGGTAATAGAGTGAAGATCCGAGTCGTGAACTAGTGTTGACAGTTGGAGGTTATGTGCGTGATTTCAGATGGAAACTTGCTCTAGGCTCATAAAATTGCATAGGCGATACATGCAATTTTTAGGCACAAGCTTGAGAGCCACCGGAGCCAGCTCCCTATTGCAGAAGAACACTCCAAGGAGTGAAGATGCGGTTAGAACAGTGAAAAAAAGCAGGAGCAGATCAAGATAGCAATTATTGCGCTTACAGCGCCAGAGAGAGAGAGAGACAGTACTATAGTAAGTACTATTTTAAAATATACTGTAGAATTAAATATAAAAAATCACGAAAATGTAGAATTTTATTTCTGCAATTAATATTTATCGTTTTTATTAATCATTTTTATTAAAGAATATTAACATACACTGCCTGTACATGTACGTATAAAATTTTATTTTGATAATAAAATTTCATTTTTGTAAATTACGATTAAGTTTTTATAATTATTAAAAATAATATTAAAAATAATATATTTGGTGGTAGTGCAGCGTGAAAGTGATAATTCGTAAACACGTGGTCGAAGCGATGCATATAGTAATAAATTACACTACCAGAAATATGTTTGTTCAGAAAAGTTTAAAACTCTTAAACAGAGTTATAAATTGTAGGATTTTGAATGTTACTAATTGTTTATAACTGTTTTTAACCTTTTTAACAGTTAATAATTGTTATTAAATATGTATTAATTGTTATTAAATATATATTAATTATTATTATTAATATAACAATATACTATATAATAAAAAAATAAAAAAGATATAACAATAGTTATATATTAGTAATAAACAATTGAATAAAAACAAAAACATTAATCAAAAGTGGCGTCTCTAGCTTATAACGGTTTGATTTTGGATCCATATATTTGTGTTTGCTATTGTTTATTTATGACTTTTTCGGACAGTTTTGTATGAAATTATTCTGTTAAAATTAGTGCTTCTCAGTCACATAATAGTCTTAACTTGTGGATTAAGTAAATAAGCAAATCGAACGTATTTTTTGCAACGTCACACAAATAACTCCAAAGTATCATGTCTGGGGAGAAGTGTTTTCTGTGCCCGTCTAAGGGTACTATAGAATCGGAGGATGTGATTCGTTGCTCCTACTGCAAGGCATGCTATCATCCCTCGTGTTCAAGCAGAGCCTCTCTTCTGCCTGATGGTTCTTTCAAAAAATGCTATGGTGATTTGAACAATAGAACTCTGGCGTGTAATAATTCCGCGCGAAGTTTATCGCCGAGTAATGCAGTCACGAAGCAGAAAGAGATGACGCTTCAAGATCAGTGAAGTGCGATCAATGCACAGATAAGTACCTAGAGCGGTAAGATAAGTAGCGTGGATGATCGCCTCACTAATATGGATTCTAAATTGGACCTGGTATTTCAACTTAGTGAGAAAGTTGCTAACATCGAGACTCGTCTCGAGGTTATGGAAAAGGCGCAATGGTCATGTCTCACCAATATGGATTCTATCACGAGAGAGGTCCAGAATAGGCTTGAACGTGCGTTAATATTATATTGTATAAGGTAGAGGAACCCTTAAACGGTGCGGTGGCATTGGACCTTGTGAAAGTTAAAGGCCTTCTTAGATATGTCCAGGATCTTAACTTTGAGGGTATCAGCGTGAAGCGCCTTGGTAAACTACCTTCTAATGTCCCTGGTCCCTTGTTGGTTCGACTGTTGATGGAGTTCCCTCTATTATTGATAAGCATGCACTTAATGATTCTTCAAAAAACTAACTGATTGTTCTATATTTAGCTTCACTGTATACTATCAAAATGTAAGATCACTAAACAATAAATTAAGTCTTTCGGTCTTGTCTCAGCTCTCTAACATCCCTGACATACTTATTATCACGGAAACATACCTCAGACCACATACGGAGTCTTCGGAACTACAACTGCAGGGCTACGTTATGTATCATCGTGATTGGTGCCTTCATGCTGTGGACAACACCAAAGGTGGTGGAGTCTTGGTGGCGGTGCGATGCAGCATTTGTTCTGCTCTAGTAGATGTGGATGTAGCGTCTGAAGCTGTATTTCTGACATTTAACGCATCGAATGCCAACTTCTTGTTAGCAGTCATTTATATTCAGTCTGGCGCGTTGTTGCATTTAATAGCTTCTTCGATAAACTGAAAGAAGTAAGGCAGTCTTATCCATCACATGAGGTAATTATATAAGTCGATTTCAATAAGTCGAACGTTAGCTGGTCCAACGCACCGCTGTGGTTTCTACCGATGGAATATAAAGCACCTTTGGAGCTCCAATGTGCTCGCCGTACCCTACACACCTGCAGATTCTTTGGGACAAATCAGCTACTGCTCCCACATCCGTCTAAGAGTTACGCCCTTGACTTACTCTTCAGGTCGCATCAGGAGGCTCGATTCGAGGAGTATCAAGAATCCATTGTTACTGTGGATCCATATCATACACCGTCGTGGTTAACGTTTGTTGTGCCTAATAATCATAATAGTTCGAATGAATGTTGTGCTCGCTGTCGTAGGCTTAATTTCTTTAAGTGTGACTACAACCATGTAAATAGGCTACTATCCGATATTGACTGGAACGCGTGTCTGACTGGTGAAAATGTTGATGTATGCGTAGGATAATTTTATGATGTGTTGGATAATATAATTGAATAGAATGTTCCATTAGTCGGCACGTCTTCCAGTCGGTATCCTCATCAGATTCAAGGAGATGCGTGCTACGTGTATTAGGCTTTCGGGAAGCACATATGGCCGAATCCATCTCAAATCAGGTGGTCCGCGTATGCCTATCTCACCGATCATTTTGGGATAAAAGTATT
>JAWWEQ010036785.1:0-19954 GCA_035583055.1 Torymus tubicola
ATATATACCATGTGTTGGGAATGTGCGGTGCGACATAAGGACGGCATAAGGCCGAGGCGGTGGAATAATTTCAGGTTGCGCGTATCTCTTGGATGTGGGAAGTCTTCTGTGTATGTGTGACCGTGTTAACGTTGTTGCCGATATAGTTAAAAGAATAGGGAAAATATTGTGTGTGTCTTTAATTCTATTGAATTGACAACATATGATCGATCTGAATTATCGTTATATCTTCGATATTCATTTTTTTATGCGCATCTTGATTACTGAAAACGCTAAAACTTCCCTCTACGTCTAAATATCTGTACGGATAAGTCATCTATATATGAAAATATACTAAAAGTCGAATGGAATGCCCAACCCAAGAAATAAACCTGTCGACAACAGCTATTATACTGCACTTCAATAAACGCAAATCACAACGTACACCCGCATACATGAGAGTCGTGACATATATCTATATGTAAGCTCTCAACTGCATATATTTTGACACCGAAAGACACACAGTGCGTCTGTACTTTCGAGTACGTATCTTTTACGTATAACAATCCTAATCCTCGCATAGCATTAACTATAGATATGCGCCAAACAAAAAAAGCTCTGGCTCATACGTAACATACATCGTTTCACGCGTCCTCGCAAGCGGAAAATTCATTGGTCGCGCCAATGCGACACGTGCCTACTGACACGCACATAATACAAGGTTCGAGGGCGGGACCGGGGATATACTTTTTGAAAGAGATTCGCCCTCGGGAAAACGGTTCGCTGATCAAAATGAATTCGCACGTACGAAACTGTATATACGAGGTATCGGCTTCTAATTCTACATAGACACGAGTATGCCCCTTTTCCATTGAGATTATCGCGATGTGAATTTGAGGATAATTATGGTCATGTTGTAGGCTACTTTATCGTGGATTGAAGTTTGAAAGACCACAGAGTGGAGCTGTTTCGGCCTATATAATTTACGAGATGATTGTATCGTTGAGAGCGTTGACGATGAAAGGATAGAGAAGTGTGATGAGTGTTGTGAATGATATTGTATAGCTGAAGGGATTTTTTAAAAGTTTGGTTGAAAGTATATGTATATGTGTGTGTCATCGATACATTGAAAGTTAGTTAGAATATATACAATTTAACAATGAAATGCAAAATTAGACGAAGGTGAATCGTACAAGGTCGCATTGGCATAAACAAACTCGCTTCATTATAATATATACGGGTACTTTAATATTTATAGGCATCCTGAACGCGATTATTGCTATTGTCATTATATCTTGAAAGTCGTTAATTATGCGTACAGCAATGCGCTAAAAAGATGTGAAAATCAAGTTTTTTTCCTGTATACTATATATATACTACTACTATAATATTCCTCGTGTACGTATATAATTAAACGAAAAATTTCTCTCGTTCTAATTTTGCGTAACGACCATCGCACATATCCTCTCTTCTATAAGCCTGCACAAAAGAAACAAAGCAATACTACGTCGTCACAAATCAATGAACCATCATTATATCCACCAAAAGACCCACAAGCCTACACCCACACCTTTAAAAAAAAACAGAAACCTTTATACTTATACACTCCGCATCCACATACATATACAACAAACGTAGCAGAGTAGTTGTACATCGGGTTAGCAAACACTAAGCATCCCTAACGAGCGAAATGTAATATCTCCGTAGCGGGAGGCACACGCGTGACGATGATTGGGAAAACCAGGCCGTAACACGCTTCGCTGCCCTATGCCGCGCGCGAGTCTCTCTTTCTCTAGGGGATAAGGTCAACATACATATACAGTATAGGACCGAGACATCAAAGAGAGGTCGCTTAGAACACAAGCCGTTGATGGTAATAATAATGACGCAACGCGCGTACTGTGCGCTCTCTCGTGTGTGTGTGTGTCGTGCGTGTAATGCCTTTCGTCGTCGTCTCGTTTGCCGTGTCGGATTTCAAGGAGTGAGAGAAAAGGAGGCTGGAGAATGAAAGAGTCTTATACGTCTTAATTAAATCATTGGGAGGCGGAGGGTGTTGGGGGAGGATTTTGTTAATCGAATGTGAGAGTAATCGTTCGTAATTCTTGATTTCCTATGCGGTTTTCGGGCTTTTAGCGGTCTTATTGGATAATTTTACTGTTATATGTGTCTTAAAAAAATATGAGTCATGACCATTTGTTTGTAATTATATTTGGGTGATCCTTTTGGTCACAATATAATGTACGTTTATACGGTGCTAATCATATTCGCACTGAATGAACTTCACATAATTTAACTCATATATGTGTATATACGAAGAATTGCGTGTAGGGTTTCAAATGCAAATAACAACAACCATTATAACATATAATTTTTCTTAATTATTTTTTAAGTTATAGCGTTAAAAAAATTTACTACAACTACTATATCAAAATCATTTACTATCCTAACCATAAAGATGCATTTTACCTTGATCCAATATTCCGCAACCTATAACCATTATAACATTCATACTCCGCGATTACGAAATCTTATATATCTCTGACCAGCGAACCTGAAAAATCTCTCAATAGAATCAATCCAATTTCTCTCCCCCGCCCCTTCCGATAACCATCATCATCATCTCAATCTATCCACAACCACACATACATACAGCTTCTATATACTTTCACGCATCGCAATCATCCGTCCCGCATGCGCACGACCTTATCATTGTCAATCTGCTTGAAATTAAAAGCCGCAGAAACCGATACCCCCTATAGTGTCTCAGTTATACAGTAGTACATCATCAAATGTCCAGCGCCACAGTGAATCGTACAGAACAAAAAGCAACCTTTCTCTCTCCCTTTACTCCCTCTTACAACCCAGACACACATATCCTATATAGAACAAAGAGACAACCGCACACTACTGCTATACGCTGCCTTGCATGTATAAAAACGCGAGTATAGCAACGGCCGATGTGGTATATCACATTACCAACGCATCAGCGTCGTGTCGTCATCATCGCGTCAACTGAAATCTTACGTATATGTATATATACACTCTTCCCCTTTTTTGCTCTCTCTCTCGTGTGTGCATATAGAGTCTCTCCCTCGCTTTTCTAACACAGAGATAGAGATACAGAGAGCGAGAGAGAGAGCAAACATACGCGCGTTCAACAGCATCCGCGTAGTATACCTATTACGGCTTCCTCGGGGCTATATGTGCGTATGTGATCAGATTGACTACTGCATCCACGCGTCCCTGTCTAAATGTATACGAGACGAGAGAGCAAGCGCAAAGGTTAATTAAAAAGAGAGGGTGAGAGAGAGAGAGAGAGAGAGAGACAGGCTGAGGTTGATTCGATTACCAGTTTTCCAAAGCGTGCGGCGCGCGCGCGCGCGAGCGTGTTTTACAGCTTGAAACGACGTTTCCAATGCCTATGCTCCTACCGAAAACTCACTCGCGTGTCCCGGTAAATATGTGTATACTCCCCGAAGTACTGACCGAACCAGAGCAGCAGCCTTTTCTATGTCTCTATACCTCTCTCTGTATAATGGTACAAAGTGCGGCGCACGCTTTGGTGTGATACAAGCGCGCGACGACTTCTTTATTTGATTCTCCTCCGCGCGAAATTACTCGGTTTACCTTTGAAGGCGCGCGCGTATACGTTCGTGAATGGTGTGGATCATGATTGGGAGGTACGTTGCGAAAGAGAAAGAGAGACAGAGAGATGTGTGTAAGTGGATTAACAGTGCGGCGGCGGAGCTGTCTGCGAATTAATTTCTGCGAGTTAGTTAGCTAGCTTTTTTAAATGAGCTTTTATTTGGAATTTTTCGAGAGCAAAGTTACTGCTTCTGTATGCTTTACGTATATAGTGTGCTTTTTGTTTTGAGTGCAGTTTATATATTTTAATTAGCTTTCTACTTTACGGTCAAGTTTAGTATGTGCTTTTTATAGTTGTATAAGCATTATTCGGTATAATTTTTATTTAGTATATATGCAAATTATTTATACTTACTTTAGTTCTATTAAACATAATCTTACAGAAGAACGTTTCGTTAAGATAAAATTAATGCGAAAACGAAAAAAACAATTGTGTTTCCCACAGCACTTACATGTGCACTATATCAAACATACCCATAATAACTCCACTTTGCAAAAAGCGCTTTCAAAGCAGCCCACAAACAAGAAACATCAACAATATATTATGACAATGAAATCTCCTTATGCATCATGCGTAACTTAAAACTCCACCCCATCGCGCACACTGTACTCTCACACATCAGTCATAAATAAAATTCGTTTCAATTCGCTAACGTAAAATCGCTATCCTCTCAGCCTTCTGCTCAGCAGGAAACCCAAGAATGAAAATATACAATATACGTATATATACCTATAGTATGTATACATTATACACGCGTGCAGTGCGACACGTGACTCGTTCAACGCGAAATTCCCTGGGAAGAGCTCAACGCGCGAGCTTCGACAATAGAAGAATCACGCATTCGTCTGCGTACTGTATATATATGTACATTTGCGCACAAGTAAAAGGGCCGCGTGCCACTACGATTCTCTCACCCCCTTTCTCTTTTTTTTCCTATATCTATATACCTATATACGCATATATACGCGATTGCTCCCTATAGTCGCGCGATTTGTGCTGTTAAACTATAAGTGCATATATTATGTAAGAAGAGAGAGCGTGCACGCGGGAAAAAAATTTCTTATTCGTCGTTAGTGCGAATTAGTGCGACGACGCGGTGCGCGGATGAATAATGGTAATGGTACCCTGTGGAGTTAGAGGGTGTATATTTATAGGGACGCGCGTGAATCTGTGTATCGAGTGGACGGGATTAGGGATGTATTCTGCTGGGATTTTCAGAGAAAACGATTATCGAGGTTATAGGTTGCATGAGATTGGATTGGATGATTTGTGGAGTAGTATACGTAAACGACTATTAGCAGTGTATGTGTCTATACAGATTGGAGGAGGAACGTGTGTGTTTTAGATTAAAAGCAGTAATTGATCGAATATAACATATAATTATGTTAACGATTTGTTGATTAGTGTGAGAATAACGTAATATCCATACTGTAACGTTCGCAATGACAGTATTAAACCATATCGGTATTGTAAAACTCGATCGGTTTCCAATTCCCACGTTTATATACCCACCATCGACACCCTCTGCGATGACTATACATATATATATACACACATTTACCATATAGGCTATACGTCGATGCACATCGCGAGTCATTATCGGCAAACAGACGCGCGTATATCTAGCACCTAAATATATTTGATCGATATATACCACCCTCTTGTACACCCTACGCCAATGAAAACGGTTATACGACCGGTTACCCTTCTCGCATGTACCTCGAGGTGAAAAAAAAAGGAAGATAATTGCTTGGTGACTCATGTGCACGCGTGAGCAATTCGCGAATCAGGGCCAAGTGTAGTGCGAAAGTGTGCGTGTGTGTGGGTGTATATGTATATAGTCTTCTTATCAGTAAGGATAAGGAATCAAGGGCTGTGGGTGAAAGAAAAGCGCGATGGTTATTTTTATATGCGTGATGTATATATGCAGGTGGAGAGGCAGTGCGAAAAGGGTGCAAGGCCAAGTGCATGTGCAATGGTGGTGGACGAGAGTGAATTTATAATGGGTGTGTGTACACGTCAGTTCAGAGGTTTTGAAAAATTATGGTTTGGGTGCGTGAACATGGCAAAGCGCGAGCTTTTTTCTATATATATACGCAGAAGGTGTTATCGTGACGTGAGATTTTTTGATCGCTTAAACAGCTGCATATATTTAAAAAATATATATATTTTACAAAACCATATAGCAAACAAATCAAATGCATTTATAGAACTTCGAAACCAATCAAACCACTCGTATATATACACGCCTTCGTTCCATATACTTTCGGCATTTCACTTGCACCGACCTCATACACACACTTCCCTCCTCCTCATTTCTTTTCTTCTACATCCCTCTCACTATAACCCCCTCGACGGCAAAACTGCTTGCTCGAGCGCGTCGGATAATTGTGGGCGTACACCACTATATATATATACACACTATACGGCTACCGTAGTTACGCGAATTCGTGCGTGCACGCATGCGGGGACGAGGCCCCACGATACATGATACTCTCATATACACGCGTGTATATATATATGTATACATATATATATATAAAACGCGCGTTCTTGCAATTTTCTTGGAGCGACGGTAAATCAGGCACGTGCCGACGCTGTAATTGCCCGGGGTTACGATTTTTAATACTGTCTATATGGGTTGTTCTATATAGAATGTGTATGTGTGTATGCGAGGGGCCAGCTGTCCTCACATGTTTACGGGCGCGCTACATGGGGTGTGTATACGCGTTCGCGAGAATTTAGGTGCTTAAATTTTGGGGTGGTTTCTTTTTTTTCTTTTAGCGTAGGTGCGTGCGTGCGTGCAGTGGTTTGCTGATGGCGGGTGGTGCCACGGTGCGATTTGATGGGTTCATTATATATATTTTTTTTTGACTTTTTTTTCTAAGAATACAGTATAGATGGAGTATTGCGAAAAATCGTTAGCAAAATTATAACGTGATTTTTTCAATGTTTTTCATATATAAGTTGTAATAATTAAACTTTCACATAATGTTACAATAAACATTTTAAATTTGTCAATAACAAGTATATAACCTAAATGTTTGATTCACAAATTACCACGGTATATCAACATTTAACATTGCTTAAAAAATTCAGCTATACCGTAAAGTAAAATTTCACTTAGCACAAATTCCTATACACACTCGAGCTAAAGTGAAGACGAAGGGAGCGGTTAAAGTATAAGGTCTCGGTCAAAGAACAACTTGTCAGCTACAGATCTGAAGTAACAGCCTTCCTGTCCCTCTCTTTTTCACGTCCCTTTGATCATACAGGACGCGCGAGGACAGTACAGCGGATGGAGAAGTTATAAGGGGGCCGACGAGTATTCTACTCCTCCTTATACTTACACACTGGCCCCCCCGCAACGTATTTGTTTCCAGGGCGTTTTACGTTTACCACCCGCGTCAGTTCGTTTTCGCGGTCACAGTAATAATGCTTCGAATTTTTCTATAGTTCATGGGGGTTTCTGGTAGTTCGAGGTAATCGTGCGACCTTGCTTTTGGAATATTAGGTTCTATAAAGTAGAAAATATAATAATAAAATACAATAATTAAAATTCATTAGACAAATTTCGAAATAAACTATAATACACGCACATTGAATGTAGTAAAATGAAGCTATACAAAATGCTACATAAAAAAAGTGAAAATAGTCTATACAATAAAGCATAATGGAAAACTCGAAGCGTATTATATACCAGACGACAACAGACTTCAATACCTAACGAAATTACCAATTAACCGTGGACCGAAAGAAACATCCGACTCTCGAGAAAAACAGCGCCGCTATATATACACGAACAAGCTATATACACTCTTTCTCTCCTGAAATCGTCGGCTCGCGCTTTTGCTCCAATTAACGTTTCCGCTCTCTCGCTCTCTTCCCCCTCCCTAAAAGAAGTGATAATACACTCCATTGAAAACGCGCACCTATATACATCTCTCTCTCTCTCTTTCTCTCCCTCCCCACTCTGCGTATATATATATACATCAAGAATCGCGAGCGCATGTCGCTATATATACGCGCGCCTCTCTTGCACACCTACACCTCTCCTCGAGACCGCGTATAACTTGGTTACTCTCTCGTCGCGCCTCGTGCTACTATATATCTACGTCAGTAGCAGTAGCAGTAGCAGCGCTTATAACCCTGTTAAACCACTCCTCCTCTCTTTCTCCTCCTACTCCTATACGCGTGAGTGTATATATCTTCGCGCGGGCGCGAGAGAGAGAGCCGCTTAATTTGCTACACCATTCAGGAACGACGAAAGGGTTGCGCGTGCACGCGCGGTTCTGAATAGCGAGACTAAATACTGCAGCGTAATTCGGTTATATAGCAGTAGTAGTAGTCGGGAGTATATAGCGTATAGAGCAAGCGGGAGAATGGCTGTCTATATCTCTCTCTCTCTCTCTCTGCGCGTTGGGTATGAGACTTGAGCGAAGAAGCGTTGGTATATATATACGCACGCGCGATGCGAAAACGTCGTTAAGATTGTTAAGTGTCGTCATCACCGGCCGCTTCACTATCGTACAGCTTTCGCTGTGGAAAATTTTATATATATGTATATATGTAGCGAGCTTTTTGCTGCGTATACTTTCTCTGTGTGTATGTGTGAGAGTGTAGGTGTATATAGTTGTTGTTTCTTTGGAATGTTCGTTTGGTATACGAATGAGAGACTTTCCGAGCGACGAAAGAGGGATCTTTGATTGCGAGAGAGTGATGTATATATATATATATACTATGGTGTAGAGCGAGTTTTTCAATGCTTCGTTTACGGCGGCATTTGTTTTTACGAAGGATATCGTTTGAAACTAGTTGAGACTGATATAGACATATATACAGAAGGTGTGTGCTATGAAAAATCATTGCAAAGAGAAGTAAGTATCGTACAACCGGATGAATAGCTGCATTTATCTTCATTGAAGATATATAATTGAAACGTTTCGGAGTAACATCGCGGCCGTCTTCGAACTTTGAAAAAGACCGTACGCCCGTCTTTTCGGTTCCAATGTAGCTCTTGTAACCATTTGATAGCCTTTTAACCACAGTGGACAATAACTATATCTATATATACCGCATGCGCCTAGAAAAGCAACGATGTCGTACAATCGAATACAATAGAAGGCGCGATGTAGGCGGTTTGCTTGAAATACACATATCTGTATTGTCACCTATTCGACTTTTCCATTCGCAAATCTATATGCCTCCCGTTGTGACAACTGTCCGGCAATTTGTCGCCACCTTTACTAGAAAATTTCCTTTATTGTATACCTATATGTTGTGGAGGGACACGACTTTGTGTATTTCTATGTGTACCTTTTCGGTCGACACGTTGAGATCTTTTGTGGCCGCACGCGTATGAAAGCTTTAAATCACGTGTCAATTAGTGACGATCGAGACGTATGGTATATGTATATGTGTACCCCGAGGAGCTCGAATAAATAGTCGGCGCATTGACAATTGGCCTTTGAACGCAAGCAGCGTCTTTTTGATTGCATTAGGGGCGTTGAATTTATAGTCGTTTTCTTTTGATATATATATATATATATAGTGTAACGTGTTTATTTTGTATATAATATAAGAATATACGAAGAATGTGTTGTTGGTTTTAAAACATTATTTATAGAATTATACATAAATTGAATATTCTTTAATTGAAAACTCAATTAATCAATATATTATATATACTTTATTTATAAATTATTATAACCGAAATCTTTCATATATTATACCGCCATTCTCCAACGGCACCTTAACAAGCCGCTCGCGCACAAAAACACACCAGCACTATACCTATATACACAAGGAAAATCCAAAGCACACCGAGATACCAAACTATATCTATATATGCGCGCTCTCTTTCTTTCATTGTCCTGAGTTCTCTCTCTCTCTGTATACGATATGTAACGGGCCTCGGGGGGCCTCAGCTGCGCGCGTCGTTTGCCGCGCGTGTCTGCATAATGCGGCTCGCGCGCGCGCGCGCGCGTCAGTGGCACGCGCGCTCATTAGGAAAGCTAAACGGGGCCCCTTCTGTCCGTTCTCTTCTTCTTCCCCCCCCCCCCCTCCTTCTCATCACAAAAGACATCTATGGAATAATGGGGAGAGGGGGGTGAGAATCCGCGGGGGAGACGCGTCGTGGCTAATAGCCCGCGTGACTTCGATGCCCGTGCCGGTATAATTCTGCGAATGAATTACGTGTATATATATGTATAGGAGAAGAAGAGAACGATGGAGAGGAAAAAAGAGAGAGATTGTTGTTGACTTTGGATTGTGAGGTATGGGGATTGATTTGTACGAGGAATTTCTGAAGATCATATAGGGAAGAGGAGAGTAGAGAGATGGGATAAGCTTGGAATGAGGCGGGGGCAGTGGTGGTGGTAGAAGATTTATGATGGCTGAAATAGGGTTTTTTTCGTTATGGCAAGGAAAATGTAGCCAATTATGTATACGTATAGTGTAAGGTTAACGGTTCAATTTTATATATCTAATGTTACAATGTTTTAAGGTATTTTTATAAATAGAGTGTATTATGAATCATCATGTCAATTTCCAATATTACAGTTGCAACGAAACTAACGTTATACACTCGTATGTATACATATATGTACAGCAAAGTTCATCGACACCAACGCGCCTGACCATTTCTAAATAACGAAACATCTGCCCTATACAATATTATTATCACCTTTATCCACCAACCCTTCCATCACCACTATACCTATACTATACAAAAGGAATTTACTCGAAAATCACACCCCCTCGTCGCTCAATTATATATACTCGGTGACACCTTGATTCCCCGATAAAATAAAAAAAGTAAAATACCAGCTGTAAAAACATACAAAACAAAACCACCACCACCTTACAACAACAACAACACAACAAAACCGTATCCACGCAATGATGAGCATTTCGTATATATATATATACGTAATCCCGAAAAAAAGTTCATATGTCTCAAAGGTATACATACAAACCGGAAACGCGTGAATCCGCGATTGGCCGACATACGTGCGCACCTGTGTGTAATTAAGCAAAGGGTGTTCTCTCTCTCTATGTTTGTGCGCATCGCACCTGTACACACGCGTCGACCCCCCGCGAAACCTTGTACGTATACGTGTGTATGTGTGTGAGGATGAATCACCAATCAACCGTTCAGTCTGGACGCCTGCGCGTTTTTCTGTATAAGGGCGCGTCGCTTGCTCACGTGGTAATCGAGCGTATACGTATACGTGTGGATGTGTAGTCGCGACGACGACGATATGGTGGCGTATTGCTATGTGCTTTTTCTGGGAACGGTTTTATGGGCCTGTGTATAGAATGCAAAGGCGAATTTGTAACGGATTTTGATGCTTCGGCGAGTGTAGGTTGTATAACGTATGTGTTAAGGGTAGATATGTTTTATAATTATATATAGATAAATTCACATTATAAATAAGATATACGTATACAAAAGTGTTTTATGTATATACTTATAATTTTTCAATGTTTCGTTTGATCGCACCGAGATCAATTTAGATTAACGCTTCAAAATTAAGGCTCATATATGTAAATTCGTGTCAGACAACAATTTTAAACATAAACCGACAGCTTTCAACTCAAAACCCAAGGATTTTCCTAATCACCACCTTCGTACACTTGTATTACACGAGTAAAGCTTGCAAAATTTCTATCCACACTGACCACACTGGCAACCGTGCAATTATTTATACTTTTCTTAAATCGCTCGAACAAAAAAAAATGAACTCCTGTGTGTAAGACCAACGCGTGATCGCTCTGGTTTACTTGAACACCCTCATCTTTGCAATACCAACGAACGATGTAATTATTATCAATCTCCCTTCGATATCTCACCACATACGATATTTTCATCCTTGTCGTATGGTATATATACACCGTATACTCTCACATTGCGAAATGTCTTACTCATTAAAAAAAAAAAGTCGACGGGGTTTATTAGAGCGCATAGCCATCGTACAAACTATATACACACACATACATACATACACAAGGGAATAATTAAATTTTCCGCGCGTTCGTGGAAAAGCAAAGCGCAACCTCTCACGCCACGTATATTACATGTAAATGCAACGTGCGGTTGTTATATAGCTACACACACACACACGTGTGTGTTATAGTTCGTCAGAATTCAAGCGGCAATTAAACGGACGTAATTCTCCCACGCGAGGAGAGAAAGAACGAGAGAGAGAGTGAGGCGCTCCATTAAAAATGATCGTGCCCTTCGATAATGAGCCCAAGGGTGTTTTGTTGTACACGCGGGGGAAAGAGAGAGAGAGAGAGAGAGAGAGACCCCCAGCGAACACACGCGCCCACCCTGCAAACAACACAATGGCGCCTGTGTGCAGCAGTGTGCCTGGATGGGATGTACGTGGGGCTACTATACTATATGTGTGTGTGTGTGTGTGAAAGCTTTTTACTTTTTGTGCGAGTTTTTTTTTAAGGGTCGGATGTATATATTGGTTGGTATATTGGGTGGGGGTGTGTGTGCTGGCAGTTGTGTAACGGTCAAATAATTGTCATATAGCTACTGCGTAAAATGATCATTTCGTTATTTATCATCGCTGCATATAATAATTAATTGTACGTAGAGGGAAAATTTTGTCGCTTTTACGCTGAATAAGATAGTAATATATTAGACACGATCATTATTATTATACTTAAATATATTTGCTGTAGAATAAACCACAGAAAACGAATAAAACCCATTAGACAATTATCTATGAAAAAAAACCTTTTATATACATACCTCTCCAGTGCGAATTTAACGAAAGTAAAAGAGAAGAAAGAAAACCTAAATCGACCCTCCAACCTATCCTATACATATATATACACGCATTATTCATTCATCGTTTCCCGGCACCTGCAATTTCGCACCCGCTCGTTTTATCTCTCTCCCTCTCACTCTCTCTCTCTTTCTATGACCACCGAATACACCGCAGACGCACGCACGCACGCACGTAGGTATATATACTCTTTCTTTAAAACCCACGGGCAATTTTCGAAGACCCAGCTATGTATGTATATATAGTACGTGTCTCCCCATCGACCATAGTAGTCATCATTTATCGACATCGACTGTGCGCGCGTGCCCACTTGTCAATCGTTTCTCGCTTGGCTACAAAAAAGTGCGGGGGGTATTGTGGCGAGAAATTATAACGTGGGAATTTGACATGTGTAGATATATATGTATCGGATGAATCGACGGAATTTTTCGGGTATTGGCGTTGGGTCGAACCGAACCTTTTTTAATTTGTGCAGCGGGTGGTAATGGTGTAAGCGTTTTGCACGGTAATGCGATGATGCGTAGTACGCGATGAGTAGTCGGATTACGTGTGAACGAGTGTAGAGTGTAATTGTTACGCGACTAAAGGTGCTTTGATGATTTTCTTTGTAAGTGTTGATCTTTGACTAGATAGTTTCTATATTCTTATGTGCAAAATTTGAGAATGAAGAAAAAGATGCTTGCTTTTTTCTCTTATCAATAACAGCCATCATACCCGGTATTGATTTCAAAAAAATGTTACGTCTAGGAACCAAAAAGATAGAATATTTACTCAGTCATAGAACCATCGACCATACACTATTTTTTCCCATTTAAATAATACTCTTCTTACAAATCGCCAAAAAACATCGCTATATATACGCAATCAATCCGTCCACCACACCCCATACCATTTCACCCACAAGATAAAGCCGTCAAAACCATCCAAACAAAGAGCTGAGACCCGCTAACTTTTTTATACGCTATCCAGACTCTCACCCGCGATAAACGCACATACGTTTGAACTGGGTTACCCAGCGCAAAGTGCCATTGAAAAGCTCGTCGCATACGCGTTCTCGGTCGTTAAATCTTTCTCTCTCTCTCTTTCCCTCCGCATGCATACAACACACAGTCACACCTATACTCTCAATGCTCTCATTAGCTTCACGCACGCGCGCATGACGCAAAATAGCATACACATATATATATACACGCGGGGCGCCATCACGGTCGAGCCAAAAAATCACGCGCAGTCGCGCTGCCTAATATAACTGTCTGCCCCATGCGTGCGCGCGCGCGTGCGGAGTGCCGTAAATTTGCTTCTGTATAGAAGCACGTGTGCTGCGCGGTTGTTATATTATAGCGAAGGGCGCGAGCTCGTGCGGTGGCATGCGTATGCGTATATATCCCTCATTTATAAATGTCGCCGAGCGATTTGAGAGGAACGAGAAAGATCGTGAATGCGTATGTATATGTGTGTACATCCTTGTGCGAGAGAGAGAGAGAGTCGATTTGGCCGAGTCTAATGGCCAATAAATTTAGATCTGTATATATATATATAGGGTGTATATAGGCGCGCCGACGTGAACATTTCTTCGAGAGGGTTAGCAAAGATGTGGTGGTTTAGCCTGGACTTAGGCTTTTAACGAGCGAAATGGCGAGGTATATGGTGTTTCTTTTGGGGTATGAGGAAAATTTAATGATGAATTGGTGGTGAAGTTAGGTGTATATGGTTAATCCGGTGTCAAAATGAATATTTTAATATGAAATTGTTGGTATAATTTGTGAGTTAGCGGGATTTTTTTTAAGGAGACAAGGAATTCGAGTTGTAACAATATTTGCTATCGTAACATTGCAGCTCATGATAAAGCTTTTCTACTTGTTTACGCCTTAATATTGACTACTGATTGCTTTAGTTCATATTTCCCATGATGAATTATTTTTATAATACAAATACCATTATTACAGAAGAATACCTCCGAATTTCTCTTTATATTTTCCAAATATCTAAGAATTGCAAAAGAATATATGAAAATACTATTTAATTAAAAAACTTTAAGATAGTTCTCTTTACAAAAACGATATTCAACGTACACGTGAACGCGCTTGCCAAACTATTTTAACCCCAACAGCTACAAACATCGCATGCAGCATATGTATACACATACACACCCTTATAGAAAAAAAACAAACATCAATCAGACTTTCTAGACTCCCGATACACAAAACAATTCCATAACAGCTATACCAAAGCCCGAGAGCACCTAGTCACCATATAGTCCTATACGCACATATACTGTATACAAAAAAAAAGGAGAAACGCAGAGAAAAAAGTCTGCGGCTAAAACACCCCTGCAATATCCGCACAACGTGTACCTATATACACACACACATACGAGGCGTCGCGGAGGCGGCGCCTTGAAATTCGCGCGCGCGATCGCGTGACACACTGCCACGCAGCCACACGCTGCGGGCACATGTATACCTACTGTTATTCATCGGCCGCGGCGCTATCCATACGATGCATCGTGATTCCCGCACTTTTTCCATATTTATCTGCGTCCACATCAACCGCAATGTGGTTCCTAATTTTTTTTTGTTTTCGTTCCGTATATACGTCTGCTACCATAAGTAGAGCGCGAATTTTTATTTTGGTTGCTTACTCGTTATCGTAAGGGCGCCTTTCGCAATGCAAAACAGTGTGATATGATAGGAGAGTGAGCTGTTGCTTAAGGGGGTTGACAATTTAGGGTTGAATACTTATACAAGCCGCATTGCGTTGTTTCTTTTTTTCGTCGGTGAATATATAATTGCCTAAAGTTTCGGTGACTTAATTTAAAGTGGCACGAATGTTACAGTGTATTTATTTATATAGCTATTTTTAATTCGTACGTTATATAATGCTGAAAAAAATACTTATCTTTTGTTATCTTAAGTGTGATGTTTATCTGTATGTATGTAGGTGAGTTATCGAAGAAATGTTTTTTTTTTTTGTTTGTGAATTTTAGAATTGTAGTGGTTCGAGGAAAACATTTACATTGTTAAGAATTTATATGGTAAACTTACGTAAGTAAATTCAGTGGATCAGGTGAAATTATGCAAATAAATTATTCTTATGATTTATATTTATTAACAAATCATTAATCAACACTATCTTTGTTTTATTTTGCATTAATCAAAAGAAATGGAAATTCAATTGTAACGTCGTACTCCAGGAAACCGCTGTTTCAATATTTACAAATCGTGCAATAATTATTAAAACATCAATTATTTATGAATTTTTTTAACTAAACGATTAAACCATCGTTAATTAATAACTAAACTAAAAAAAAAACCAAAAAAAAAAAATTCGCTGTGGACAGGATTCGAACCTGTGCGGGCAAAGCCCATCAGATTTCGAGTCTGACTCCTTAACCACTCGGACACCACAGCTGATAGCGTTTTCGCGACTTTTATCGGAGCAGCAATCAAATTATGTATGTACATAATCGCTAATATACACCGAAATTTCCAATTTCTCATTCCGCACTCATCGCGTCATTAAAATATATAACTCGCATATCCAACAGCAAAAGCAAAACCTCACTCCTACTATGACTCAAGGGGGTCCCGCTATACGCACGGTCATCACGTGCATTTATAAATACATATACGCACGTATCTCTCTCTCTCTCTCTCTCTCTTCTCTTCCTATCCACCGGCAGCCTTATAATTTCAAAGAGCCAACGCGCGGGGATAGATTGGGTGAGAAGGCGCTCGTGCGCGCAACTCGCCCGCGCTAAGAAGAAACCAAGCGACACTTCACATATATAGGAAATAAAAAGCCAAAAAAACAACAAGACGTTATACGCGTATGCGGCGCTTGAAAACTGAGTCAGCGTCGCTATGCGTCGCGGATATCGTTTTTCAGGTCTCTGTGCGAAGCGCGCGCGCGTGTGTAAGCGATGGCTCAGCGAGCTAACCCGCGTGATTCATACTTTTGCTCGCGCGAGCTACTGCTATATACCCTACACTTGCCCTTTTTGCTCGTTTCACGATGGGTTATACGTGGGTATATACGTATATATATGTTTGTACTTTGCTCTTATTTGCCGCGTGTGTATAATAAGGGCCGTGACGAGGATGCGCCGGCAAGATTGCGTATATGGTTGTTTTAAGAGATACGAGGTGCCGTGTATATATATGTATATATATTTGAGAGGAGGTTATTGTGCGAGAGTATATAATAACGAGATGCGCGTGCCGTTGGGATTCCATTCCGGACATGAGTCATCATGCGGTGTAGCTGTTTACAGCTTGTTTTGATATTGTATATACACGAGGTAATCGGTACATACGCTCAAGTCGCTTATCGTTGTTTACACGGGCTATTGAGGTGAAAATTTTGAACTGCAGGTCGGTGTTCGTCGTTTTGTTTTCTGCTTGCGTATACGTAAATGTGCGTAAGATTGAGTTTTATTTGATGGTTGATATTTAGTTGTGAGAAATATAATTGTTCGAAATGTGTACTGATAGATTGTGAGGAATAGTAGTATACTTAATAATGTTTAATATTTCTTTTTATTAAAAACGGTGATTGTATATTTTACTATGGATGTTAAAATGTAAGAGTGAATTGTAGACTAATATGTATACATATATATATATATATATATATATATATAGTCATCGCTTGAAACTAGCCACCATGCGTTTCTCGCGTCTGACGATATGTGCGTCGGTACCGGAGAAGTACTTAATTATAGATGTAAATTATCTTTTCTATTTAACATATTTCGTGGCCGATATTTTAAATACCGAATTCATAAAACTATGTAGGAGATTAAAATGATAATAACAATCACTGTGTTAAAAGTTGTGTTTGTCTTTCTGCCTCTTTTCTTACAATTGATTGATGTATACTCTTTTTCAATAATGTTTATTTTTCTTCAGTCAGGAATAAATAAGTCTGTCTTCAAGTTAATGAAAGCTCTTGGTGATCCAGCATGATTAACAATAAAATGTCTTTTTTTGCTCAGAACTGGCCGCTCTATTAGTGCCTAGTACTGGTTGTATATTACATTTATATAATAAAAAAACTGGAAATAATCGTAACCAAAATAATTCTTATTTTTTTTCCACTTTATGTAAAAGTTAATTTAACCTTAATGCATGTGTACGTTAATTACATACTGTAAATAATGTAAATTTACAAATTTTTAATTTTGAAAGAACAATGGGAAACATGTTGTAATATAATTAATACGTATGGTGTGATATACTCTTAACATACTTTGACGTTTATTATTCCTTGTATTAAACATCGTTACAACCAATAATTCGTCGTGAAAAACTTTTTTATTTATTCAAGACTTATATCTGATCTTTTTATTATGATAATAATTGAAAACAATAATTTACTTTATTATACAGAGCTTTCAACGGATCATTTTCTTTCTTTTTTTTCCATATCACTTCATAACATCGAAAGCTACATAACTGAAAATGCCACGACTGCCACCACTGAACAGCTTTCGCGTAACCACAAATTTATATATACTTTTCCAGGCAAAAAAAGTTACAACACTATTTCGCGATGAAAAATATTCCTAACGATATTCCGCACCACGGCCCGCAACATCCAAAAATACCTTCGAAAATCAAAATAACCAATAGCCTATTTTCGGAAGCACGCGCGCATGCACGCATAGAGCTCCTCCGGCGCTTAATTATTCTATCGGAATGCATCACGCGGGTAGTATATAGCGCAGCAACGAACGCTCGTATAGCACAAAAAGTCAACGACGCGACGTTCCACGTTCCATGCGTGCTCGTGTCCTCGTTAGCTGCATACTGCTATACCGTTGCGATGCTGCTGCTGCTACGGCTCGCTCTTGCAAGGATTAATCGGCCGTGATAATTCAGCTGTCGCAGCCGATGACATTTGCATGCATACATATATACGCACTCTCGTCGCGCGAACCTCTAATATTAGAATTTCGCGGCGCAGGCGCCTGCGCAGGAACGCACATTCCCGCGGTTGCCGCGTTTCAATTGTGTGCCCCCCTCCTTCCAAACGCATTCGTTCGAGTACTAAACTCCAGTGTTTATGTTGCGCTGCGAGAGGGTCGCGAAATGACAAGCGCTAGAGAGAGAGAGAGAGAGAGAGAGAAAGCGCGGAATGCCAGCGTTTTTTGGCTGCAGTTGATGGCTAGAAAGAGAGAGAGAGAGAGAGTAAGTGGAATGCGTGCGGCTGCAGTGTGCGGCTTTGGAAAATTATGGTGGTCTTGTTTTTGGAAAGGGTGGAAGTATGTTGCTTCTGCAGTAGTGCGGCTCTGCGAAGATCGTGAAAATTGCCCACGAGTGTAGGTTGCGAGATTTAGTTTTGTTGAAGTCCTAGCCCGTTGTAAGTTGACAACAAGGAACAGTTTTTTTCGTGATTTTTTTTTAGGGGAATGTGCAGGCGAGAAGAGAAAACAAGTGTTTATCATGGTTGTTGTTTTGTAGCATTAGCGAACGAGAACTTAATAAGTCTATGTTATATAGATATAGACGTTATTTAATTAACATCAGCATTGATTGTTCAAAACAATTTGAATAATACCTGCGTACGACCGACTGTTATCATTGGATTTTTAATATTCTAGTGTGCTCAATAAAAACTATAAAATATTAAACATGATATATGTATATCGAATATAAATTCTATAAGCAAAGTAGCTATTAAATATTAGATTTTCATTTCCTTTATATCATATACGCGATATCACTTATGCAATTCTAATAAAAATCTACCCCAGCATTTAGCATTATAAGATTTCATTTCGCAATATCACCAAAAAATCCCCAACCACATTAACACGAACGTTAATATACGCTCATGGTTGAGTATATAAAGGGTTATACCTTCTTAATTCCTTAAAAGCAAAAATATCAGTACAGCCACTTATATGTATATATATCCCCACGTGCATTATAAATTAACCCAGCAGCACTAGCCACTGTGCGCAGCAATAACATTCTATATAATCTAACTACCGTCGTCCACGAAACAAATCCCCGCCTAACATCTGCCCGTATATAGGTGTGTACATCCCCTCAAAAAATAAAAGCGAAAAGATAGCCGATCGCGCGTTGCCCGAATAATTTCCGCCTCAATATGTATATAACGCGTACAAACATCTAATCGGTTGAACGCACGCGTTGCGCATATATATATATATACATACACGCGTGTTCAAGTATTCGAGTGCTACGCGATGACGGTGACGGCGCGAACTCGCTCTCTGTGTGTCTGTGTCATTGCTTGCACGCAATATTTAGCCCTACGCGCGTATGTATATAGTCGCCGTCGAGCCGACAGTGAGTCAGTGCGACGTCGGCGTCTAGACGCCGTTCGCTCTTTCTCCCTCGCACGCGCGGACGACAGACTTGAAAGTTTATGTTATTTTTTTTTTTCATTCAACGCGCTTATATGTTCCTGTGTGGCTATACGTACGGGTGGTATATATATATATATATATATATATATATATATATATATATATATATCTTTATATAGGAGTTTT
>JAWWEQ010036796.1:0-19952 GCA_035583055.1 Torymus tubicola
AGAAAATGCTAAAATCACCAACTTTGACCCTCTGTCACCAAAAAACTAGAAGTGAAAAAAATCTGAAAAAATTCAGGATAACATATGGGATGGTTGTGAAGCGATTTAGGTCATATTAAAAGAAAAAAAAATTTTGACCTCTCGATTCACCTGAGAACTGCCCATATGTATAATATTATGCATAGTATGATTTATTAAATATAATTATGAACCTACATTAAAAATATCATGTTAATGATTTAGTTATGTTTATAGGAAATATATATATGAATGTAGGTTCATAATTATATTTAGTACATCAGACTATACATAATATTATACGTATATTATGAGGCTTAAGGCGTTAACAGAATTTTTTTTTATATAACAGCTAAGTGATATATTATGATAGATGATATATTAGCTTTAGTAAAATTTTCAGGCATTATTAAAGGCCAATAGTACTAAAAATTACAAAAATAACAAAATATCTGTTAATATGAAGTATTCTTGATCATTTCCGTTCATAATAAAACCCTAAAGATTTCGAATTCGCGCCCGACGGTAAAAATGCATCCAAATCATGTTCATAAACACGAGTGCACCGATCGAGGGAAATGCTATCTCAAAAAGTAGGTTAAAACAAAGGGATATATCGGTATACAATTGTTTTTTTTTTGTACGAAATTCAAGTGAATCAAGCCTTTTTTTGTACTCTCTACCGTTCACCTCCTACGGCCGTGAACTCACGGCTGTAACGCGTGTCTACCGAACCCCGCGCGCTGCGCTATAGGACGCCACGCCGCCCGGCGGTGAAAGAGGTCACACTTGTGGGCTGTGAGGGCAACACTGTTGACATGCTTGATCAGTTTTCTCCATGTAGGTTACTATATCGAGTGTTAGGGTTAGTGTCAGGTATGTGGGTGCCCCCCCCCCGTCCCGAGGAACCAACGCTTCTGTATAGCGACTGCCTGCGTCTGCGTTGCGAGCGGCATATATTCCGCTAAGTCTCGGCCTACGCGTTATTTTTTGAGATTGACATTTTTTTTGAAACTTTGAATAAAGTCAGTTCTATTTTTATCTGTACTGTCGAGTCACGCCTTGTCATTGCTAGTGCCCGACCCGTGCATGTTTCCCGAATATCACTCTCTACCCTTTTCAGCTGCAGTTAGCCGAGAGCATCGACTCCTGGAGGAGCAACGGTAACGGGAAAGTAAGAGAAGAATAAACAAGCGATGTTGTACGGGAGAACTGGCTTCTACAGGTAAGGCTGGGTAGAGCCAGCAGTTTAGAGTTCTCGCGCCGAAGTTGGCAGCAGTGCCGCAGAGCGAGAGGCACTCGATTAGGAAGAAGCCTAAGCTTTCTACAATGAAAGCGTGAGGCATATGTGCTTCCCTTGTGCCACTGTACCAACTACCGGACAGCATGGTTTCTTTCACGTAGAACCCTTGCAAGTGTGTAGCAGAAGTATATTACGTATCGAGAATCTTACCCCATTACAATACATTTCATCTTCAATACTAACGTTCAATTTCTTCCGAGATGATCTGTGCGACATTCTGGCCTCTCGAGCTGAATCTGAAAGCAATGGCTCAGATAGTTTGATGCGCGTTGCATCAACCTCCATACAATTTTATAACAGTTTACTCTGATTTTTAGTCCTAAAAGCTCCATTACCTGCACCACGCTCGTTCATCTATCGTTATAAATACCTACTGAAAGGTAAACAGCAGTGTGGAAAATCGTTTCGCGCTAGACTTTGATTTAGGAGCAAAAGACCATACAAAAGCCTTGAAACTTTCATTGCTCTCTTGCGTGTATCAGCCAAGGCATCGTTGAAGTAATTCAGGTTTTATCAAGTCTTCGTATACTAGTTTCACTTCTTCAAATACTTCATCTGGAATTTGTTCCTTATTGCTTATATTCATAAAGCTTCCTTCCCTATTTTTTTTAAGCGTTTTTTCTTTTTCTTTATTAGCAACTCTTTTCATAATCACGTTACACCAGTTTTTAGCTGTTTCGCAAATTTTATCATAATACGGGTCGAGGATGATCCATAATCGAGCAGAATTTTTCAATGCCATTTAGCCTTATTCCTAACAATCTCATTGCTAATACTAGTCTCCGATTAATATCATAAGTATGATCAATAAATGGACTGTTAGGGATAAGAGTATCTGCACAATTTTCACATTTTAAGATCACCATGAAACCCATATCTCGTTTAGCACCTTTAGTAAATTTAATTTCAAAATGACACATTTTGCATACTATAACACCTGAAGAAGCAGTGAAAAATTGAGAGAAATTAATAAATCTATATCTCAACAATTTGTCAACTTTGATTTCTTTCTCGGACAGAAGCCGCAATTTTTTAGCCGAAGTACTAAAGCTCCGGTTTCGACGTCTCCGCTTCATAGCGATTCAACGGTCTTTTGCTACTTATTTTTTCCGGTGTATATCCACTTAAAGATTTAGTATTTTTTCTTCTAACTGGATGACGATTAGATGAAATTAACGGTTACTGCTGTCTAAATTTTTGTGCAATTTATCGACATTTCGAGATTTTTATTAAGCCCCTCTTCTGGACAAGATATTAAACCAATAATACATTAATTCGCTCATGTGCTGCAAAGCACAAGTCAAAGTGCTAACTGGATCAATGAATACTCTACTATTAACCATACTTTGAATACTCTTGATTGACGCATGCAATTAGCGTGCTAGTGCTTTTGTGTAGCGGAGTATTCTCTGACCCTAGTGGAAGGGAGTTAAGTGTCATCGATAAAAGTGCGAGCGGGTTTAAAATATCGCAGATACAGAGCTAGCAGCTCGAAGGTGATATCCTCGGTAAATTAAATAGTGTCGCATGCGATGTCCTAGATACGTTCTGCTTGGAACCCAGTGGTGTTGATTTTTAGCAGGTTATATAAGTATATCAACAGATGACTGGGTACATAGCGGGGAGGGTGAAACTATTCCTTGTCTCGGTGTCCCCCATTTCGTGTTTCACTGATGATGATGGTAGGGTCCCGCTTCTAGATCATCCTCCTTTTACATGGAATACTGCTTAACTCGGTGTTTATAAACCACAAAATGCCGGTGTTGGCACCAGAAACACCACCTGTAAAGCCAAGTTGATGGAGCGGACTTACTGGGGCGTCAGCTCGTATTCTTAATCTTTAGAGTATTGGGTTTTCAGGGGGCATATCGCCCATAGAAAATTGATATAAAAGGTATCTTATATAATTAATTGACCATAGGCAAAGTGTCGATCAGGGGTGAACCAATATATTGGCCTTCCGGTCCGCATCGGAACTACCTGTGTTAGTTTAAAATTCGAAAAAATATTATTTGAAACATTAAATAACCTTTTTACACTTTACAGATATACGTTTTCGATGATCTCAAAAACAACCCGTATAATTGTGTAAAAACTACCCCTTTGCCGCGCGTGAATGATTTTTTTATTTGGAAGTGCAAATATACTTTTCGATGTATTTTTTAACGCTGAATCTAAATCTAACATCGAAAAAAAAATTGAAGTTTTTTTGGTGCGCCAGAATATTGGTTTTCTGGTACTCTAAAGGTTTACGAGTACGGAGGGTCAGGTAGTTTATGTGCAATGCTCCATTGGTCATTATAGGCGGTGTGGGCACCTCAATAGCTTTGTCCTTTGCCGATGGTGGTCTGGAAGCCTCATTTGAATCCCGGGAATTCACACTGATACGTGAATCACCTGCCGTTGCTAGCTACCGTTTACACAGTTTTCCTCGGCCGATGAAAATTAAAAAAAGCTTCGGTTAGGTGAAGGAAAGATTTAAAGCCTTTACTATAGGGTTATGTTGCAAATATTCTACTATTAAGTCAAAGATGCTCTTCATTATAAAAATTATTGTTATGAAGTGTTGTAATACAGTGCGTCTCAAAACTATAGAAACATCTAGTTGTTGCACGGTATAAGTAGTGTAAGTCTCGCAAATTAAGGTAATAATCAGTCAGAACTTTTTTTACATGTTTCAAACATAAAGCCAAACGAAATCAATCTCTTTAAGGTGTTAAAAGTCATAAAAATATATTTTGTATTCACTTTATTTAAAAAATAAACAAATTATTAATAATTTTGCCGTCCCATAACTATAGAAACACTTAACAAATTCTCTATTTATTTATATTTATATTTATTGAATTTATTTTTGGACTAGCCAAAAAAACAAAAAGAAAATACATAGTAATGAGCATTAAGCTCAACGCGTGGAACGAATGTTACACATATATATACGTAGCGTGTCGTGAGAACATAAGTCGTCGCATACAAGAAATCGTAGTCAAAAACATAATGTCGCAATAAGGAATACAGTATAAATCAGTATAGAAGCATAATGATAATTATAGAGCTAGAGATGTGTACACAGAGTCACATAGTTTAACTATAGTCAATTAGAGATAACGAATCTCAGTCAAGTGATAGTAAAAATTCATACAGAGCTTTTTTGAAACGATTGAGCGATGTAGATGTTTAATGTGCTCAGCAAGGGAGTTCCACAAGTGAGCACCTTGGACTCGAAAGGACCTTTGGCTGTAATTGGTACGCGCTCTAGGAACTAAAAGGTCCTTGGTGGCTCCCCTCGTCGTGCGATTGGTTTGACGCTTCTCGAACATTTCTCGCAGATATGACGGTGCTTGATAGTAAAATACTTTGTATAAAAGGACTGCAGTAAAGTACTGCCGCCTTGAATCAGTTCGTAGTCAACCCAGCTTGCTTCTAAAGGGAGTCACATGATCAAATCGTTTTATGCCATATATGTACCTGACACATATATTCTGAAGTTTCTGTAGTTTGATTTTTTGGTCCAACGTCGCGTCAACTGTAATAGTGGAGCAGTAGTCAATAATAGGAAAAATTAAGGATTGTACAAGTCGTCGTCGGAGAATTTCCGTTGTGCAGGAGCGGAAAAAACGGAGAGGGTACATGACTCGATTTACCTTTTCACTAATACTATCCAGATACGGTTTCCACGACAGAATCGGATCCAGCACCACTCCTAGACTTACGACTGTGTCAGCGAAGGGAATAATAATGGTTGCCGGCTTGAATTCAACTCCAAATAGCCCCAGCTGTGCGATACGCTTAGCTACTCCTTTGGACGCAAAAAAAATTGCTTGTGTTTTTCCTGTATTTAGTCTCAAGCCCGATTCCACCGCCCAATCAGAGAGCGCCACGGCAGCAGCTGACAATGACGTTATTCCACTTCTAATCTCGTCATAAGGCACTTGAGTATATATTAGCAAGTCGTCCGCGTAGAGTAGATGATGTATGTCTATCTTTAAGTGAGTACTGGATGTCATTAATAAATAAACAGAATCACAAGGGCCCTAGCACGGATCTCTGTGGCACTCCAAGATTGATCGCGATCCAATCTGAGGTGTCTTCCTTGTATGACACTCGTTGTTTCCTGCCTAAAAGGTACGAGTGTATCCAACAAAGAACCAAGCGAGATAGGCCCATGCGGCGTAGTTTGCGTAACAGTGCTGTCGGTGAAATGGTATCAAAAGCCTAGCTGAAATCAAACAACAGCGCAACAGTTACCAGTTTATTGTCAAGACCAGATCTAATGTCTTCCGTCAACTTCAGTAAAGCAGTAGTCGTGCTATGGTGTTTTCTGAAACCCGTTTGCAAGGGGTCAAGGATCATATTTTGGACAATGAACTCTGTCAATTGATCATGAGCTAGCTTCTCCAGAACTTTAGAGAGAAAGCACAGGAGCGCGATTGGCCGAAATTCCGACGGAGAGGATGGTGCTGATTTCTTTTTAAGTGGTACTAACTGCGCTTTCATCCAGACTCCAGGAAAAACGCCTGAGTCAAGCAATGAGTTAAAAAGCCCTTTAGCCTACGAGGTAAAATGAGAGACAGCGAGAACGACGTCGCTGAGAGAAACATGATGAAATGCGCTTGATCAATTAGCTTCTTCGCGTCATTCAATGATTCGGAGAAGGAACACAAAACAGCTGCAAAGTGGTTGTTAAGTTCATCCAAAGAAAATCCATGCAGGCCTTCGGCTGACTTGGGCAGCAATCCAAGACGTCGCAGTTCACTCCAAAAATTTCTATTGTTGTCAAGAGTTCTACCGAGTCGGACGCGTATATACGCAGTCCTTGCCCGTTCAGTTGCATCTGCTGCTTCTTTCCGTAGCTTTGGAAATTCGTCCAGGAAAGCAGGAGTCATAGTACGTTTGTATCGTCTTATAGCGGCGTCACGTTTGTAGTAAAGGTAGAGAAAATCACTATCTATCCACGGAGGTCTGCGTCTCTTAGGAGTAATTGTCTTAGGCGGTGCTAATGCGTCTATTGCGGATATAAGATTTTCAGTTAATCTGGTCACCATTTCCATCAAATCCGATGAGTCAGAAACTACCGACGGCTAATCACAACTCATTAAGAAGGCGTTAAAATCATCAGCATCGATTTTAGCAAATGCCTTGTAAGATTCGCAGGGCGCTGATGGAATCGATCTATCTATGGTCACAGTGATGAAATTATGAAGTCATTGCTGTCAACAAACATCGCATCAATCCATGTGCCAGGCGAGGTTGCTAAGTGCGTGGGACTATGATCAACTAGCTTCATGGCTAACTCGTCAGTCAAGTCACATAGGCATCTACCGTTGTTCGAGAGCAAGTTTGAGTTAAAGTCGCCCATAATAATTTTGCTATTGTAATCTCCAGTTTGGAGAGCAGTATTCTACGGATATAAAGATGGGATCGTTATTTACATTACCGATCTGTAACCATCCCATGATATATTCCGTGATTCCAGGCTTGCCAGACGCAGTAGACTCGGAGGTAGCGATCAAGGAAAATCTCAATGTATTTCTAATATATAGGGCGACTCCACCTCCTTGCGTGTTACGGTCTTGTCTTATTAAAAAGTATCCGCTAATCATAACCAATGAGTCATTAATCAGAGGTCCAAAGCGCGTCTCCGCAACTCCGAATATATCGTAGTCCGGATTGTCATGAAAATACTGCCGGACTTTCTCAATATGTTTCTTAAGAGAACCCGCATTGAGGTAGGCCATCCGTATTCCTTTCATAGAGCTCGCTTGCGCGTCCTTCTCCCCTTGTACTAGTTATACAGTGTCATTTGGTACTATTGAGATGTTCCTAGCGGCAGGTTGACGATACGAGTCTACTAATTTTTTAAGTTCAGCTACAGAATTAAAATAGTGGGATTTCTCTCCATCACACCACTTGACCAGAAAGCGACCTTTTCTATGCCATATATACTTGAAACCGAGGGTCTTACCCGAGGTTTTCAACATGTTGAAATTATCATATGTGTGTTTCGCCAGTCACTTCATTGAAATAAATATTTGTCGGAAAAATATTCGGCTGGTCTTTCTGGTCACGGCGGGATGGATCGAGACCACGCGTGTGTAGGAGATTATATACCTGTTTTGCTTTAAGAACTACGCCCGCAGACCTCAGTTGAACTATGAAAGGTTGTGGGCGAGTAGTACTCCTATTGAGAGAGCTGCCCAGTTTTTCTTTTTTGCTAATAAGCCGACGGGCAACAACGTCATCCAGCGAAAAGGTATCAAGAACCGCGCGAAAGGCAGCATATGCTGCAAGTTTGAAATTTTTTTTCTTTTACAAATCCGGATATTATAAGCTCAATACCTCCGGAGGATGACGCTGCCGTGCTGAATGCAATGTTACTGAGGCAGGGAGAAGGAGATGCATTACAGTTAGTCTCATCGTCGCTAACTATACTGATTGTGTTCGGCGCAGGCTGGTCTGTCTCTTCAATTTTCTCTACACTATCATCGATGTCGCTAACAATGCGAGATGCTCCGACTGACCCAGATTTGGCTACAATTGATTTAAAATCGTTTCGTAATAATATTTGATTTTCAAGCATTTTTGCATGTTCATTAACCTCTGTCTTCCTATTCAAATCTTAATCCTCTCGGAGCAGCTCGCACTGTTTAGAAACCGCATTGAAAGATTTTGTTTGCTGAGCCAGCAGAACTTCTAGTGCATCCACCTTTGATTCGAGGTTACGAATTCGCTGTGTTAAGCTTGGTAAGACAGACAGGGAATTAGCAATCTTCTCAAGCTTGGACGCAATAGTGCTCTGCTGGGAAACAATCGCTTGTTCTACAATCGCTCTCTCTGCGTGAGCCATTGAGAGAGGACGATGGCGTTGTTGAAAGAGAGAGACGTCGTACTTGTGTAGCTGCAGCCTGACGTGTCGGTGATGGAGTAAACACGCTTAGCCGAGATCGCGGCAATGATGTCAGTGCTTTGCCTTTGGATTCCGATTCATCCATCAATGAAACGGAGACAATATCGTCCATGGATGAGCCAACTGAGATGTTGTTATTATTGTTGTTGTTATTGTTGTTGCTGTTGTTCTTGTTGTGAGTGTCCTTGTTGTAGTGGATCCTGTTATCGTTGCCGTCTTCTGGATTGGATTCAGAGAAAGACGGTTGTTGTGGTTTTGTTTGTGCGCGCTGCTACGAAATCAAAACAACATTATCTGTTTTGATTTCGTAGCAGCGCGCACGTTATGGGTGTCATTGACTTACGTACTAAGTGTTGCGATTGTGTGAGTAGCAGGCTTTGACCTCTGCTCCAGCCGTTGGCGATAATTATGAAGAATGTTCACACCAGTGTATTTTCATGTGAAAGATTAGGCTGGCAAAAAGAAATGCGAGATCCAGTCGGAGAAGCCGAGCGCGCACAGAATTGGCATCAAACAATAAGAATTTGAGTTTTTTTAGCTTCCACTTACTTGCACACACTACAACAACACTTCCGGCCCACGTTTTTACAGCCCTTTCAATAAAAATTTAACCGCAAACCTACGGAAAACCCATAAAATGCGGAAGCTCACGTGATGTACGACTATACCGTGCGCGCTGATGTTTACATCTATATTATACCAAGTAATACTTTTATTTTTATTCATTAATTCCTTATCAAATACTAGTTTGCATTAATTCCTTACAAAAGAGTACGAGTTTTAATTTAATATTACTATTTTGTTTGTCCACCGCTGTTTTTAATTAGTTCAAAAATACGGCTCTGCATACTGGTGGTTTATTATTGTCATATACTTTACGAACAAGAATATCCCAAAGATTTTCTATAGGATTCATGTACGGAGAACACGCAGACCACTTCAAAACTAAAATATCATGATCAAAAAACCATTTTTTAGTTTCTCGACTCCCACGTATTGACGCATTGTCTTGCTGAAAAATGAGATCTAAATGTTCATTATTGTCCATAAAAGGTAATAAATTATCTTCAAACACACGAATGTACTCTGCTGAATTCATTTTGCAAGATGGAAACGTCAACAGCAAAGTTCCATGAAAACTGTATGCTCCCCATACCATTAAGCTGCCACCACCGAAATTTCTGCGGGAGAAGTATTGTGGCTCTTTTCGTAAATCTCTCCAGTAAGATTGGAGAGACCCCTTCTGGTCCGTCAAGGTTAAATTTTTTTTCATCTGAGAATACCACCTTGAAAATTACAAATTATCACAATTTGTTGTTACTCAGAAACGTTAATAATTTACCATTTCAAAGTTTGTAGTCATGTTCAATCTAGCAAAATCTACTCTAGCTTCTTTATGTCGTGGCAATAATCTTGGAACTTTCTGCATTTTTTGTCTCGTGATAAAAGTAGACCATTGCAATACTCGATGTATCGATGATTTGGAAATGCTTACTGATAAACGGCTTTTGATTTTATTCAAACTAACCATGTAATTACTAACTATGTTAACAATTTGCGTTTCCAAACGAGGCGTAATCTTTCTTTTTCGTCCACCTGTTTTTTTTTGTACCATAAAGTGCAAGATTTTTTAAAATACTGAATAATTTTCACAGATCTATCAAGTTTTTGTGATATCTTTCTAAGACTTAACCCAGTTTCACGCTATGCTTGAACTCATCCTTTTTCGTAATCAGTTAAATATTTACCTCTCGGCATTGTGAGTTTATTACAGACAATTATTATACTACTTTTTCATTTGAAAAAGTTTTCGTTCGTTACGCCCTACAATTTCTACTAGATCGATTAAGAAAGTATCTACATTATCGACGATCGGACGATTAAAACACATATCAATTTGGAGCAGCGGATAGCAGAAACATAAACATAAGCATACATAAAAAATAAAAAATTTAATTTAAATATTGCATTAACCTTAATTTTTACTTTACTAGTAAAAATTTCTTACAAAAATATATTATAAGTCAAAACAAACATGTGCTTGTTTTAAATGTTTTTATTATAAAATATTTTGCAAATACACAGTTAAAATGTAGTTGATTAGTATCTTCACAATTAAACAAAAATCAACTTTTTTCTGAAAATAAATAAATTCTATGCATAAAAGTAGTTAAATTTGTATTATTTTATTAAAAACTAACAAAAACTATGAATGAAATCAAAGTATTACTTCGTTTAATAGAGAACTTGTAAAGTGTTTCTATAGTTATGGGACGGCAAAATTGTTAATAATTTGTTCATTTTTTAAATAAAGTGAGTAAAAAATATATTTTGTGGCTTTTAACACCTTATAGCGATTGATTTTATTTTGGTTTTATGTTTGAAACATGTAAAAAAAATTCTGACTGATTATCACATTAATTTGCGTGGCTTACAATACTTATACTGTGCAACAACTAGGTGTTTCTATTGTTTTGGGAAGCACTGTATATTTACATCACCTTACGTATTATTTCTTTGTACATCCGTCTACTGCGGGTACGCATATATTTTGTACTTTTAAGTTGTATTGACTGTGAGCTTTTCATGCATTACGCTCTCTCGTATACAATCAGTTGAAATGTTCGCTTTTTTGCGACATATAAGCAAGATCGTACTCGTAGTGTATATTACTATTTTTGTGTCATTAAATACTTTCTTTTCATTAATTATCAATTGTGCATGTACCCAATTATCCTAACCCTAGTCGATATAACATAATTGTATCATATTGTCTTAATCTGATTTATTTTTCAGTTCATTTTAGACATAAGGAAGTTATAATTTATCCTGATGATAATAGAAAACCTCCCGTTGGGGAAGGATTAAATCGCAAAGCTCAAGTGACTTTAGATCGAGTTTGGCCTCATGATAAGTCATCCCATGAAGCTATAACAGACCCCAAACGTTTGATTGAAATTGATTATGAAGGAAAACTTCGGCGCGTTTCAGCAAAACATAATACAAGGTTTCTTGAATATAGACCAGAAACTGGGTCTTGGGTTTTTAAAGTTGACCACTTTTCCAAATATGGGTTAAGCGATTCTGACGATGAAGAAACTGGGACTACAAATAAACAGTTCAATAGAAGTCACGAAATCCATACAGGAAATATCGATGACATCTTTAAAGGTCAAAACAGTAATAACATAAAATATGTGGATTATTATTCATCAGCCCCAGATAGCGGCATCATCGATTCATATAATTTTACATATAAACAAATAGATGGTAAATATATTTTATTTTAATGTTATTACTTATTTTACTATTCATTGAGGTTAAATAATTAGTCTATTAAATCACGATTATAGTAATTTAGAGCTCGGAAACGAAAAGCGGAAATGACTCAATTTTTCCGAAATGTTTTATCTATCAAACAGAATTTTAATCTTAAACACATTTTATTGTAAGTACAGAAAAGAAAAAAAATTGAAATTCTATGTTTAACTCATAATAACTTTGTTCAAATAAAGTATTCGTTTTTTAAATATTATGTACAATAAACTTCAATCTATTAAATATTAATCTATTGAATATATATATATATATATATGTTCAATAGATTATAATATATATAGAATATTAGAAGCCCTAATAAAGACTCAGGAATTTTTAAAATATCAGGAATTTTTCTTTTCGAAATATTAAATTTGTACTTTCAAGTAATAACGTTACGATGAAGTTGTGCATTGGTAATTTATCAATACGATTAGAACTATTGTATTCAAGAGCGGCATTTGGCTTGGGCGGCGAGGTGCTTGTTTTAAAAAAAAAACATCGTTAGGGCTCATGTTTAATTCCTCGCTAGCGCAAATTTTTCGGCATTTTCTCAAAAATGTTTTCTGGATTTTTTCGGTGGTGGAGGGCGAACGTTGAGCCCGGGGTTAGTGGCTGAAGCTTCCGTATGCACCTGATCTGCGGGTCGGATTGCGTAAGTAGAATTATTGCGTTAAGCGTAAGAGTACCGAAACGCGCACAGTGGCAAAGTGGAGAAAATCAACCCATCGCGGGGCAAAATTCGTCTCTAGATGAAGTCATAACGTATCGAAAGAATTTTCTTTTCAAAATATTCCTTTTTTCAAGAGCTACAGTAGGTACTTGCAATTTTTTTGATCATCTAATCCCTACACCACAGAATTTTTCCAAATGTAGAAAAAAATTTTTTCTTTGAATGTTCGATTTTGAAATTTTTCAGATAGAAAAAGTTTAAGATCGCACAACAATAATAATAGGAACATGATTTGTACATAAAATGCTACCACTAAGAATTTTTAGCTCCGAACGCCCTTTTTAAACATTTTAACACGTGATTCTTATGTTTATACTTACTTGTAATATATTCTATCGAATTTAAGTTTTCCAATCAGATCACGAATAAACTACCTTCACTTTTCAGGCCATCACTTTTTTATAGAAGAATAAAAAAAAACAAGCCAAAAAATTCCGAGTGGCAGCATTTTATATACTGTAACGCGCACGAGTGAGCATTAGAAGTCATACAAGAATAATTGTTCACAACCTCGGCATCGATTACTTAAGGCTGCTCGTTATGGGCGCATTAGTAAACAAATAGCGTGCGCAACGTTTTTCTATGCGGCAAATAAGAGCGGGAGAGAAGGAGAGCTTATTCGTAGAGTAGGAAGAAGATTAACTGCTGCCGCTTGCGAGCCATGACTGGTCGAGTGCGAGCCATGACTGGGCGATTGCGATCTGTCGCGACGCACTCGGTCACTGTATGGTGGGCTGTAGATAGTTGAAATCGGCTGTGCAAGCCCACTCCATCGTGAACAGCCATCCAGCGATAGCGTCGTACGTAATTAGTAAAGTATAGTACCGTAGTCATAGTTGAGATCGTTGTTCCGGGCCCTCGTGAGCCATCGACTCCGCCTGCCATCCGCAATCACATCAGCCTTCAACGATAACGTCAGGGAAGTCGACCATCAGCGAGCCCCGGCCACCACCGAAGCCACTTGGACTCGTCCGCCAGCTACGGGCTGGTAAGTCTGACAAGGCTACGGCCTTTTGTGATCGCGTCGGAATCTCTCTCTCGCGCTCGCGTATCTAACTCTAGTCGTCACCTAGAGTTTAGAGATATTATCGAAACGTGTTTCAAAATTATCGAAACGTGCGCCCCTCTGTTGATACTATTATCTAAACTATTACCGAAACTATTACCAAAACACATTTCGGTCGTGAAAGCGCTCACGTTCTCGCGCTTGAACTTACGTCCCTTGTTCCACTCTACCGTTGCAAAGTGTTGTATCGCGTATTGTCGAATATAGTTAAGATTATTTAGATTGCTGGGAGCGAACCAGCTGGCGCGCAACATATTTTCTTGTACATTAATTTCATATATCGCCGGCTTGGTAAAAGAAGGTACCACCTCAGAATCCGCTTGAAAAGGTACCACCTCAGAATCCAATTCAAGAAAGTACCAACTCGGAATCCAATCCAAGAAGGTTCCAACTCAGGAGGAAATTTTTTTTATTGAAATTTAAGCTAGCATGAGAGTAAATTCAGTTACTTATACATTATTACGAAATGAATTTTTTATTAATAATGAAAGGTATTTAATGATGTTTTAAATTTTAAGTAGGAATCAATTTTGTATGCGTGACTAAAAACCGTAACTAAATTTCTGAACAACAAGCAATATTTCTTCCTGGAAAATTTCTTTTATCTTCTCTAAGGGATACGCAACCCGACTAATTTATGAGTTCTCTGGCTTCCTTTAGAGATACTACATAGCTTATCTTTGTAAGAAAACTAACCGTGGGATAGAAATTATAGTTTCTTCGTTTAGAATATAAGAAAATATATGTATTGAATTCTAAAGAAAAAAATTAGTTGCGAGCGTTTAAATAATATATTAATAGGTAATAGCATTAGGAAAAAATATGCGATTAATACTACTAATCGATTATTTATGTTTATAACAAAATAAACGCCATCTAGTTAATTCGTTTTCAATTACCATTGTACAAAATTTACATGCGCATTTATCATTATGTTTTTTATGCACCCCAATAGTTAGTTAAAATTATTGAATAACTCACATAAATTATTGTTCAATATTCATAGTTTTCAAATTTAACCAAAAAAAAAATTGTCCGATAGTATACAGACTACCCAGGTAGAAATTTTCGAATATAAACACTTTCCGTTTGAGAAATGCTATATTTATAATACACTTACTTCTATATTATTTACAATGTATCGATATATGTCTTTTGTTTTTTTCTGAGAGACTCAGAATACGATTACGAGCGAGTTGAAGAGAGCGTGTTTTGCACGAAAAATGCGTCGCGCGCGCCCGCTGGCTCGGTCTTGTCTTCATGTCTGGCTTCCATATGTCTTATGAAATAGATAGAAATCTACAGCACAATTACAACACAATCTACAATTTATCGTAGCCTCCCGACTAGAAATTCATTTACGGGATAAGTCAGGCCCGGATTCGGCGCCTGAAGTTCTGTATCTGGTTCTGACACACACCCGGATTAGGCTCTTACTTGGCATGTAATGCGACAATTGTTAGGCGCGAACTTTATATTTGATTTTCTGGTCAAATGACGGGTTAAATTCGGACCCGATTTGTAACGCCTGAAGTACGATTTTATGAAGGTACTTTGTATAAATCCGGGCCGGAAATGGCCCTGATATTGAAACGTACGTGTGCACGCGAAAATGCGTATGCAATAATTTAATTATTAGAAATCTTAATAATTAATTATTTTTAATAATAAAAAGACACATAATTTCAAGAAATTTATAATTATAATAACTAATAATTTATAATTCTGACTTCTCATCATTTTTGGTCCGTTTTGCTCGGTGACCTTTCCAATCAACTGCTTGCGAACTCTTAATCTATTATCCCTAGATTGGAAACTCATTTTTTAGTCTACTAAGCTGAAATACAAATAAAAATCAAAGTATAATGTATTATATGAGATCAAGGTTGTACAAATATTTTGGAACTTCTGGATATTACCTTACAGTTACTTAACTCACTTCAAATTAGTTATTGTTAACTGTTTTTGTACTTATCATTGCATATCTTGTTATTATTATAAGTCTCTTACACTTCAGGCTTTTTACTAGGTACCTGATCCGGCCGTAGTTTGGCCGTATTCCCGAAGTACTAAAAGCTATGACGCTGTAGCTCTTGAAAAAAGCAATGTTTTGAAAAAAATGGTTTTGATACGTTAAGATTTAAACCAGAGATGAATTTTTTCCCGTGATGGTTTGATTTGCTCCACTGTGAGTGGGGCCAAATGGAAAAAATGCACAAAATTATTGCTTCGATAACCTGATTTTTCTCTGGAGGTCCAAAATTTTATCCATAAAAATGTAGAAAACCGGATGGTAGCGAAGATTTCGTGTGTAAAGTAAAAGGCATAAGAATAAATTATTCTACGAGTCAGCGAATAACTTTTGATAGCATTCACGAAATGATTACATCACCAAGTAACAAGATAATATTATCAAACTTTGTCATTCGACGAACTAAATTCCACGAAGTGGTAACTCAACATGAAATAAATTCTTGTAAGCCCGTGTACGGTAAGAAAAGATTTGTAGAGTTAAACAAAATTTATCCGTATGGTTATATTGACACTCTGACAACTACTGAGACAGCAGTTAGATATCAGTATCTCGGTAAACGAAAACGGTGCTAGGGTACCGAGACTTGAACGATGTGATTAGAGGGTGCTACGTGTGCTGATCTGAGTGATCGACAACAATAATTTTGTTAACGCCCGCAGCATATAACCCATGTATTGATGGTGGGAGGTCTGTATTCGACCATTCGATTGATGATTCGCGGCCGCGACTCATATCCGACATGCAACAGTCGACATTTGTCAGTCAACAATCGCTTCTAGATGGTCATTCACAACGAGACGAAAAAATAATAATTTGAAAGAATTTGAAGGTAAACATCTTATTATTAAAAATACTTTCTATTCTTTTTTAATTTAATATTAACTCTTGATAAACTTTGATGGTTTCAGATGGATCTTTCAGAGTTGAATGCGATCTCTCCTGAAGGCTACCTGCCAGCTAAAAATTTCCTGGATCTTACCCAGGACCAGCACTATATGATCACAAATTTCATGACTGCGGCGACCAAGTACGGACAGAAAATCGTGGCTGAATGGGAATGTGAATACAATGTATTCCTTCCAAAAAGAGTTTCGAAAGTTCTTGTTCAAAACGAAAAATTGTTTGTCGACCTCCAAGACGCCACGAACAAATATGAACTATTTATTATTTACAACGGAGGTTCGAGCATCAAATTTAACGACAAGTGAATTTTTGAGATATTTGCGTATTGTAAATTAGATTTGTAAAAGATGTGCTTGCCATGTCTCGTCCAAACCACACACATCAAAACTTCGACGTGTATAGTTACGTCTTGCAGGTTTGTGTAGCTCTTCAACCAATCTCTCGATGCATAGTGTTTGACTAACTGTGCTATAGCCTCTTTTGTAGTCAAAATGTCAGTTTTTATTTGAGCCAATTGGTCATCAAGTTCATCTCTGTGATTGTCAACTATTGTATCTAAATCTTTCGTAAAGTTTCTAAATAAACAACATCGTTCGGTTGTTGAGGTTCAGCAACATTGCATAATTTTTTATTTTCCATGTCATAGTGACCGTCAGTAGTGACTTTGAAACCAACACCAGGTGACCCACGACTACCCTCGGTTCTTACGATATTGCGTCCAAACACATCAACGCTCGCTTTAAGAATGAATCATATATTCATATATTCTGCAGATCTTTCAACAATTAATAATCAAAGGCGATCGACAAGTTCATTTGGATCGAAAGATGTTCCTTTTTTCAATTGAATTAATTCTGCAGCAGTTGTTCTGGAGGTGCTTTTGAACTTTTGCGCAATAATATTATTAAATTTGATACTATTATGAGCATGAATATTGCGCAATAATATTATTAAATTTGTTACTATTATGAGCATGAATCATTCCATTTTTATCATGTCGCTTTTTATGAGCTGATGATAGTTCTAAAATTTTGCGATAAATTTTTAAATCTTGAAGTTCTATTACTTTCATTTGGTTGTTTTGCTATGAGTAACTCAAGTAATGCTCTCAGTACGATCCGTATGGCAATCTTAATCTCGACGTAAACCGTAATCAATATGCCATACTTAATGAAATGTATGCTAGTTTCGAAAATTCTTACTACAGTAAAGATCCAGAACCCACGTTGAAAAAGTCGCAGTATCTCTCTTACGTACCCTTGATAGTGATAGACTGTTCGAAACAACATGAGTCCTTAAAAAATGCCCCTGTAGACGTTCGTTTAGAATTCGAAGCTAAAGAAAATTTTCTGCTGGAACTTCGGCATACTGCTTTATCTGCCTGATCGCATAGTTCAATATAGTCCCGTGAGTGGTGACGTAAAGAAACTTTAAGAAATGGGGGTAAGAGCTTATAAAGCGAGCGATGCTTCTGTTACATTGCACTTGAAGTTCGTGCATCATGGATTACGCAGTGGATATGCAGGGTTTCAAAAAGCCTGGCAATGACTACGTTCTCAAAGAATTGGCTTTCGTATCTCTGAACGACGACGATGTTCCAATAGTACTTCCCTTCAAACCACCATTTCCTTGGAAAAGACTAACTCTGACAAGTACAAACGTGAAAATTTGTGGTTAGAACTTCACTATAATGGACTATCATGGAACGGTGGTGATTATGATTATACTGAAATTGGAAGAATTTTTTGAAATGCATTCAAAGATGCTAAAAGAATTTTTGACGATAGTAAAATAAATAAATTGTGGTTAGAACGTTTTAACTTTAATGTTATCGATATTACTGAAATGGGTTATTCAACTTTCGAATATCCAAGATCAGTAACTATATGTACAAATCACAATGGAACGTGTAAAACTATATGTGCCATGCATAATATAAGGCGTATGAAATAGTTTTACCGTAACGATTACAATATGGAGTGGAAAGACGTTATGGATTGGCAAAACATATCGTCTCAGGAAGGAGAACATAAAATGTAATAATTTGAAGGGTATAAGGAGGGGATAATAGACAGGTAGAACCTTACTGGATGGGAGCGAGGTGGGGCTCCTACCCCCTTCACCGTTAGGCGGTTACGTTTTCTCTCGCAAGTAGACAGTTAAGACTTTCTGTACATAAAATCAAATAAATTTAGTTTTCTTCATCAAAAAATGGCTCAAAACAGCTGACGCGTTGCTCTTGAGCAACAACAACAGCAATAAAATAACGACAAGAAAAACTCGTCGTGGAAAACATGTACTGACAAAACAAATACCCGCGCTCTTTTCCCGAGCAACAGGGTTATAGAAAGTTTTAAATGTTAACTAGTAGACAAACTGCGAGCCGTGTGGCAACCAACCGCCCGCCGTCCGCTGTAAGCCGCCGACTGTCGCCTGCGCTCCGCAAAGCAGCTGGCCACCTGCTACCCATTCTGCCCTATGCCACTTTTGGCTCATGGCGGTTCTAACCCCGTCGACTCTGGCTCACTTGGGTTAACGCTCTACGTGCAATTCTGACTCACTGAGCCAGAAATATCGTGCTGATTCTAGCTCACTTTGTTGTGAGCGAGAACCGACGTCAGCCAGAATCGGTGTGAGCCAGAACCGGTATGAACCAAAACCGGTATGAGCCAGAACCGATATGAACCAGAACCGATATGCGCCAGTGTAGGCAGTTTTCCCGAAATTTTTCATTTTCATCTTCAAAAAATACAAAACGTTTTGTATCTCGAAAAATATATTTTTAATATTTTTTTACCTTCTAGATCGAAAGCTGATCATTTTTTATGTAGGAATAGATTTTTTCCAAAGAGTGCCCGACATGTTTTTCATAAGAAATAGAAGGCGAATGGATAGGTGCAACATGATTCTAGCGCGACGGACGGTACGCAAGTCGGGCGCTAAGGCGGAGAGAGTCAGCGCGCTGTGTTTTGCGCAGAAATACCGTTGCATATACTCTTTGGCCTTCTATTTCTCATGAAAAACATCTCGGACACTCTTTGAAAAATATCTATTCCTACGTAAAAAATGCTCAACTTTCGATCAAAAGGGTTAAAAAAAATATTAAAAATATACTCTTCGAGATCTAAAACGTTTTGTATTTCTTGAAGGTGAAAATAGGAAATTTCGGGAAAACTGCCTACACCATTGGAAAGCTGAGGAAAGAATACGTTTCATAGACTTATCGTTAAATTTTTTTAAGTACTTTTTAGTATCGTAAGCACGAGTTAGAATTAGTATGATTTGACGCTCGCGCGCCGCGCTGGGGCATTTGACATGAAACGCCTCATATGGTATCACGACAATCAAGAATTTTTCCCCACCCATGTACATACTTTTGTTATTCAACTCATGTCAGACCATCGAAATTGATATAAGGGACTAAAGCGGTCGTCCGACCCTGTCTTAATAAACATTTAGTAAATTTTTTAAAATTAAATACAATTAACATGTAAGGTGTTTCACCAATGATCAGCACCTTTTAACTATTTACAATATATACATTAAGATATATTGCATTACACAAGACATTTGTATTTTTTTAATCTTGAGATACGAAGTGTGGTATGGAGAAGTTCTACTGCTAGCGCGTTCGGATGTAGAGTCAGTCTTTCTTTGTAGTTTTTGTGT
>JAWWEQ010036837.1:0-19927 GCA_035583055.1 Torymus tubicola
ACAAAACTTAGGTGTTTTATTTGTTTCACCTGTTTGAAATGGCCCTTTCCATGGATTCCGATCACACATCTTTAACCGAAACTAATGAGAGTGAAAATTCTACTATATCATTTCTCAGAATAATGTTTTTTTATTTATTGTCTTTATTATGTTGTTTATGTGTAGTTGAAATTGGAAAATTTTCTCACACATTCTATCATCTAGAGGTTGCGAAGGAACTTATTATCTTTTATTTATTTTTTATTTTTAAAACTCCGTGAATAAGAATTTTCTCTAATATTTCTTATACATAGCACTAAATCTTTTAATGGAAGAATTTATAATTTATTATGTTTATATAATGATGTTACATCTACTCTCTAAATTTGTATTAGTGCATATCGGCACTAAATCAGTGGTATTTTTATAATTGACTGTAATCACTCGTAAATTATTTTTAAACTTTTAGTGATTATTAACTGTAAATATACTACTACTTTATCACGAGTGCATGCGCAGTGATTTAAAATTAGGGAGCATGTTTTGATCCGTAATTTGAATGATATAAATTTGCCTGTGGAGCATTGTTGTTATTTATGATATTTTTCAAAGGCAATCAACGAAGCGTTAACTTGTTAAAGAAGTCGTCAATCGAGTTTTTTTTATTGTGGGGGTGAATATATCCTAAAAGCTTTTCATGCGCATCGTTAAAAAACTCGACAAAATACAGACGGGCCAAGTACGTACTGAGCACCTTGGGTCTAAGCTTTCGGTAAGAGGGTGGAGAAGGGAGGGAATAAATCGTTCGCCGAAAGAATTCGTTAAAATGCCGCATGTGCTCGCGACCCTTCCTTTTTTCTCATAACCATCAGTGCGCGCGCGTAGCTGCTGTCTATAGACGAAAGGCTTTTACAGCGAATTCAGTCCGCCAGCTACTGGCCCATGATATTGCTAAACTGCTGTCGGGATGCGAGGGGAGCAAAAGAGCGGCCGCGGCACGGGAGCCGGATGCCAATCGATAGGCGCCACGGAATTTTGTATCATCGCGTACTCTCTCTCTCTCTCCTCGCTCTCCCTCTTTCACCGGTACTTTTAAGCCGCTAGCTCTGGGCTTATGAAAGGAAAAAAGAAAATCACGGGGTCGACTTTTATCCGTACGCGGGAGTGCGTGGGGTAATTTGCCTTTTTTTTAGCGTCGCGCGTGTCAGCCAAGCGATATAATGCGCGCGAAGCGACGATATGTAGGTCGAAGGTCGTGTGTGCGCGATGTGCGCTCGGATGAAAAACGATCATTCGTAATTTCTTTTTTATAGGCAAAATAGAACGTATAGCGTGGGACTGCCGGCTCGGAGTTCTCTATTTCCAGAGTTGCTGCTTCCCGGAGGCAGCATCATCCCACCCCCGCTGCCCAGACGACACTCGGCAACTGTGAGTTTTATGTGCTTGCATTTTTTGTTTTATAGATGAATTTTCTATAAGCGTCAAAAGTTCTGCAACGGCAATTTTTTTTTGTTTCGTAAGAACTGCTATCGGCATATTTATTGACGAGAAAAGATATAGCTTGTTATTAATTGCACTAAAGAATTATCTCACAAGTGATTTTTTTTTATATTTTCAAATAAGATTAAATAAAAATTAGTTAAGAACTTACAGGATTTATGAAGTCTTTATATAAGAACTTTGTTTTCATTTCTAAACAAACTAGAGAAAATTAATTACGTTAGTTGGAATTGCTCCAAAATCAATTTACGAATTCAACGAAATGAATTTCATAAGCCGAAGTAATCCCGCTAAAGATAAAACGAAGGTTTCATAGACATTACATAACCCAATTTATTTACAGATTTGCTAAGAAACACATACACAGAGCCTGATGCACCCATACACGACAATATAACAACAAAAAGAACAACAACAACACGAAAGAATTTAATGTATAATTAAACATATAACACATAACTGAGCAGACATATACTCATCACTTATCATGGATTTTATAATTATGTATACAGGTAGACAGAATTAATGAAATTCTAGAGTATTATAATTTTATTTACAAGTGGCTGTTATTTTATCCTTCGCTAATGGGCTTTTAATTTTTTTTTTAAGTTTAAAAATTTTTTCATAAAGTAGATATTATTTTAATTAAGAAATATCGTAATATTTATTTGTATCAGATTGCATGCAGTTTTAAGTACGCTTTAATTTTATCGCTAAATTTTATAACGTGATTTTACGATGTTCACGAGATATATAGACCCCTCGTGAAAAGCTTCAAGTCACTCCCAAGTAGAGACGAAAATTTTGCAACTCGAATCTCCAGTCAGCCGTTGTTTCCCAAAGCGCTCTGGCGCATGCAATATCTTGCCTGCAATTATAGCAACGAGCGGCACTTGCCGTGCGCAGCTGTCGAGAATTGCAACCCGCGTCCCTGTTCGGCCTCTTGAAAGCCCCACTCTCCCGCATTACAAGAACCTCTCGTCCTAAAACACACAAACACGAACACATACGGACAGAATATTCGAATTCAGTCCTCCGCGAGTTCATCATCGTTATCATTATCATCGTAATCGGTGAGAGCAGGGCGCTCATGCAGCCATTCGATCGATAAACTTGCAGCCGGCAGACGTAAAACCGCCGATTCCGAAGCGCAGCAGGAACGAGCGACCCATTCCCATCAAACCTCCGCCATTGGGTCAACCACAGCTGCAGCAGCAACAGCAGCAACAACAGCAGCCACAACAACAACAACAACAACAACAACTACAGTCGGCGCAGGCGCGCCGGCCAGCAGACAGCAGCAGCGATCAAGCCTGGCACAATGTGGAGACGCCCGGAGCCTCGGCCTTCAGTTGTGCGGAGCAGCATCAGCGGCGAGGAGGCGAGTTCCCGGTCGACTTCAGCGTCGCCGAGGACGCGTTCACCCCGCTGCCGAGTCAGCAAAGCGCGCTCGACCAGGCCTCGCGGGACCTGGGCAAGCGGCTGCAAAAAATTGCTGGCGGCGGCGGTGGAGGCAAGTCCTTGATGGCGGCGGCCAGTCCCACCGGTAGAAGTAGGCAGCATTCCTTGAGAGCAAATAGGTGAGTGCACAATCAATCGGTTCGAGAGCGCGCGAGCTTAATCATAAAATGAGGCAGAGCGGAAGGGGCTTATTGAATTAGACGATTCAACTTCAAGTTCGAATTTCGTTGATTGCAGTCTTATGAGTTAGGTGGCTAACTGCCTGCGAGCTTGACATATTTTACGAGCAGAGTGTGTAAGTAACTTTAGGACTGATTGGATACTTCGGAAATAAAACTTGTAGATATTGCTCCGACGATCGCGTTCAGAGAGCGGGTTTCTTAAAGAAGTTTTTCGATTTGAAAAGCCGTTATAACGGCAAAATGCGCACGACTTTTTATCAGCTTCCAATAAATATTTTATTTTGCTTTTAAAAGCTTTCCGAAATAACGGATCCGAGTGCCTCTTAAAAAATTTTGCTGCTGCTCGTGGCGACATTGCGGAAACTATGTACACGTGCAGAGTTCAGCAGCAGGTCACGCGAAAGTTCGTTTTAATATTTATGTACGAAAAGTTATGCAAACTTTGAATTGGTTTCACTTTACAATGTCAATATATTGCATCCCTTTGTATTTTTTATTTAAAAAATAATGATCCATAAATTGGGTAAGTTCGAAAATTTATAAATAAAATCGGTACATAAATTTGTATTATATCTAAAGTGTTAAATAAAATAAATTTATTATTTTCAATAATTAATAAAAAAAATTAAATGAATAAAAACAATGGTTTAAAAATGGAAGAGCACGGTGTAACCCTTTTGTACAATTCGATCTTATAGAACTGTTAAGTATTAGTCCCATTCTCATCTGGAGACCGCGTAATACTCATCTCATTGCGGGATAAGAGACGCACCTTTGTGCTATTCTCATGGGTGACGCAAGCTTTCAGCTTACATTTCTGTCGAAAGTAATTCAGCGATACTGCGGCCTCAAAAACACAAAAAACTATTCGATATATATAATATATAATATTTTTCCAAAATTCATTTCGCTACTATATTATATCAAGCTGTTTCGAAAATACAATTTCAAAAATTTTATAAATAGCGGCAAAAAACTAAAACAGTAAAGGAGAGAAACTAATATATATAATACAGAAATGCAAGAATAATAGAGAACGTCTGACAAACGCTGACTGATAACAAATGAAATGTCCTGTTTAATCAATTGTATAACTGCATTCGTAGAGTGTTTCTGATAGTTCACAATCGTCTTATATTTCCTTTGACTCTGGCGCAAACTATTCCATTATACTCCTTGAAAGTTTAAGACTCGACCAAGCATGATAATGGCTAGAGGGACACTCTTGTAACAATAGATTGCAAAAGGAAATATGTTACAGTTAAATAAAATGTAAATGGAAAATTAGTTATTCGTAATGTTAATGAATAAATTTATAACATACCAATGTGAAAATTGAATTACATTGTGAAGAGTTGTCAAGTGATAATTAAATTTAATTCATTAATTTATCAGATATAGTATATTCCCCTTTAGTTTGTTAATTATGAGTGAATATTTGATTTTATGATTTACAAAATACAATGGATACGTATTTGAAGAATATTCTTATAGCATATATTTATAGAGTGCATAATTTCGTCAGATGAACAAAATCAATTCGATTATTTAATAAAACATTTGAAAAATACGTATTTTATCACAATAATTCTAGTATTTTTGTACATAATTTTCGAATTTTATAAAAAATGTAATTAATGAACATATTTGTAGCTGAAACAGAAAATCATAGATCCGAACCTCGTCGAAAACAAAACCGAGTCTTATTTTATGAGTTCTTCTTCATTTAATTATTTATCCTAATTATTTTTCAGTTAACTGTTCAAAGTAAAATATTATTAATTATTTTATTTCCTATTGTTGAAAGCATAAAAAAGCGATATAGTGCATTGCAATGTATTAATTAAGAGCTGTTGCGGTTATTTTTAAAATGACCAGCAAAAAATTAATTTCAGTTATTAATGAAATGCAGATGTAATATTTTAAAAGTATACTAAATTTGTGATAAAATGAGGCACAACAAATTTGAATGGTTCAAAACTCTCAATAAAACTTAAATTTATGATTTTTGTGCATTTTTATAGTAACAAATTATTTGCTCAAATAAATTTCATACTTGTGTGTGCCCAATATCATATAAAGCTCTATATCATACAAAATATTAACAATTTAAAATTAATATGATTAAAATCCATCAAGTTCCTCGGCTTGCAGGTTACGACAATCCAAAAATTAAAAAATTATACAATGAGTATAAAAACTTATTTTGGGCTTTATTATGTGTGCGTATAGTAAGCGTAACGTGCGAAGGCGGAACGAGTTGGATCGAATGATATATGAGGACGACTCGAGGAAAGATGCGTATTGACTTCGGTAGTTCAGTGGAGAGAGCAGCCGTCGCGTAAACGGAAGATCGGGGTTCAATTCCTCACCGAGCCGCGTAGTTACCGTTTTTTAATCAAGTTGTTCTCTTTTTATTCGTTTACTTGTGATTATTAAATCAGAACAGCTTATTTTATACCAAATTAATAGTATATTACGCATCTTGGGAGGAAAAAACTTGGAAAGTCCACAGCTCATGTAAATTGCCACCCGAGCCGAAGGCGAGGATGGCAAACACGAGCTGTAGGGTTTCCAAAATTCCTCCCGTGGTGTGTATACTATTTTACACCATATCCGGGCCGAAAATATCACTTTTAAAATTCGGTGCCAGGAGGGAAATTCGTATTTTTGGCCCGGGTATGGTGAAAAATAGTATACGTACCACGGGAGGAAATTTCGAAACCCTACGGCTCGGGTGGCAATTTACACGAGCTGTGGACTTTCCAAGTTTTTTCCTCCCTAGATGCGTAATATACTTAAAATATTACATTTACATATTAAGGAGAAAGAAACTTTACAGACAATACAATATTTCATAAAGTCCTATTTAAAACGTTTAAAAAGTTTTATTTATGTGCGTTTACAAAAATCATTTTAGTTTTTTATAATTAAATGTATAACGAACGAATGGAATGAAAACCTTCAAAAAGAGTTGAAATTACAAAGGAAGCCTTGTGTTTATTTGTCTGATTGAATCAATCAAGATCACCGAGACGAGGCGAGAGAGGCCAACGCTCGCCGACGAGCAGACGATTACATCAGCGACAGCAACGTTCGGGCGACGAGGACGACGAGGATGACGAGGGCGAGGAGCAACGCCCGGAACAGCCGAACAGCAAGTACGCGGAAATGCAGGCAGCCTCAAGGAGGCTCGAGAGTCGATTACCGGAGCTCGAGCGTCGCTTTCAAGAAAGCAGTGCCAGTCGGCAAGAGGTTTGTGGAAAGCTCCTATGTGTAGGTATACAATTTGAGGCTAGAAACTCGATTCCTACCGCAAATATTAATTCTTTACAATGATCAAAGAGTCGTCATGAAGCTGCAGTACTATCGACTGATAATTAAAGAAAATGTCAAAAAAATATTTTAATATTCGGATAATATTATAGGAGGCAGTAAGATGTCTTTTTATTTAACAATTTATATATTTTTCCTGGGGTATTTTAAACAATTAAAAATTAAGCTAATCTGACAATCCATTTATAATGTTTAATTATGTGACTCAACAATTTTTTGCTAAAAAATGTTTTTTGTTCACCCTTTGCATACATAAAAGTTACATTCAGAATTTTTTTTCAGTGGTTTTGAAAAAAAATATTTATGATAAAAAATCAACATAAACACGATTCACACTTTATCAAAGCCACGATTTTACTTAAATATTTTATTATTGTGAATTTCTGTTCGAAAAAATTACTTTTTGAGAGAATTAATTAGTATTCTCCATATAGAGTTTTTATATTCGGAAAGTTACGTGAGTTATCAAAATCTTTTTTTTCTAACTATTTATTAATACAAGAAATTTAAAGTTTTATTTTGAAAAACTTATGTTATTAAAACTATACATTTCAATGATATAAATGTATATATAATTTGTCTGTTACTACTACATATTATTTTAGATAATATACTTGCCACATTGTTAGTGATGAATTTCCCATTATAGCAACGGAGATAGACGCGCATTTTGCAATGTGAAATATTATATTGTTTTTGAAGTTTAAAGGAATCTCTTGTTTAATATTATATTAGTGGGTATTATATGAAACATCGTTATAATCGATATATGGTAACGTTCCATAGTATATACTTTTTTCAATTCTTTTATTTTTAATATTACTCGAAAGAAATTTCTATTGGAATTCAGCACTGCGTCATTGGAATTCAGTGAACTTTTTCGTTCAAAAATAGTTCTATAAACTTTTTTCGTTGAATATACGTTTTTAATAAATAAGTCAAAAATAAAAAAATCTCGTTTTGTTATTAGACATATTATTTATTAGTAATAAAGATTCTGATCTATTAAAACTATGCAATGAATTTAAGATTATTTACAATTGAAAAGAAAATTCTTTTACTGGCTATTTGAATTCGTAAAAAGAACAATTTAGAAAAGTCATGGATGTTATCATATATCACTGTATTACTAATACTTTCATATTTGATTTTTCAATTGAAGTAGTAAAGTTAAAAGTAGATTTTAACTTTAAATCCATTTCAGTAAATTTTTCAGTAAATCCGCAGAGTTATTTTTGTCAATTATATCCGAAAAAATTCTTAACGTATTTCAGACTCTGGGAGGGCGTCACGCCGACTCTAAAATCACCGAGAAGTTGGAGAAGCTGCCAAAGGCGACGCAGACAAACCTGCCGCCGCCGCTGAGCTCAATCTGCACGAACCCGGCGACGGCGTGCAAACACACGCCGAATCCTCGACAGGACAGCAATGTCTCCTCCGACAGCTTCAGCCAGACAAGCTCGCCGGGTTATACGAGCAAAACCATGGAGGCACCGCTGCTGCCACATAAACACATCAACGGAAAAGTTCCAGGCAAGCTCCTGTAGTACCCCTCCGGCCTTTGCAAAAGCGCGTTACGCGTAGCATCCCAGCTGATAACGTTAGATGATGTTTTCCAATAGAGAGTAACTTTTGCACCTTCAGTTTCTTTCGAGCTGCAGATTCAATTTGACGGGGAGTTCTCTTCATCGAATTATTTTCTAGGAGGAAAAGTAATGATCTAATTGGATTTTACTTTTTTAAGAGTAATGACATTTTATAAGAAAGGCATGCCTCCAAGCATAAGTAATAGATTTCTATATTACAAATTGACTTCATTTTAACGCGCAAAAAATACATTATTTTGTAAATTACATTCTTTCTTTCCTAATGTAGAGACCATATTTCATTCTCTGAAATTAATGATTGCTTTTAAGAACAGACGAGGCATCATTAAGCGCATTAAATTGTTACCCCGGAGATATTAATTTTTTTTTATACACTGATAGAAAAATGTAAGAAAAATTCCCATGTTTTCTAGTAATAATGAATTGAAACATGCTAAAAATTATTAGAAAAACAGTAAAAATTGTTATACTGCTATATTAGCTATACTTTAATTATAGTAATTTACTTTCTTGCGTTTAAATAAATAACTTATAGTTGTATTTATTATAATTAGTATATGATTTTTTTGTCTGACTAATCATTGATATTACTCCTCATATAGCTTCAGTTTCAAGGATTTTATTTAAATTTGTAGAACTTTTAAAAATACTTATATCATTATTATAATATAGCCAAAATACTGTAACAGAACATAATATAAAAATATGTATTTTATTTTTTCATGTTTATATTTTTTCAATGTTTTTAAACGATTAATTTTGTTATGACATCCAACGACTTATGAAAAAAAGTAAAAATTTTATAGACCATTTTTAATAAAGACTTTGCAAGTAAGCTTTGCCGACTCCCACTACTGCTTTAAAATAGTATTTTCTTCACTTGCGAGTATAGACAATGGGCGCACGAACAATCCATTGTCTTCCCTTAGCTGCGTCGAGTTGTTAAACTCACCCGCCGGAGTTCAAAGAACGTTCGAAACTTTCTGTTTGCAGGCAGAGCACTAGCACCTGAACCAGAGAATCCACCAGGAAGCCCGATCACTAAGTCCATGAGCACGCCCGCGAGTTTGCAGACCATCGTCAGATTTCAGAATGGTAGCAACATGTCGTTACACCATCGAGTAAGTACGCACGCGCATATATGCGCACTCGCGTTACATCATTTCTAATATTAGCATATACATGCGTCAGTTTATAACATTTTCAACGCAATTCAAATACAACAGTCTCACGCGAAGGAATGAAACCTTACGTTTTAGAGTTGCCCAGCGACGAAGGAGCGGTTATAGTAACAGCGTAATTGCGAGCGGAAACTCAACGGTGCTGTTGCGTTTGATCGAAGCTCTCCCCTTAGACTCTCCCTCTGGCAAACTGTCAATCGTCGTTTGGTTTTCTGTACCGTTGAAAAGAGATGGAGAAAGAGGAGGGTTTGAGAGAGTGCGTGTGTCTGTGTGAGAGTGTGTAAAAGAGAGAGCGAGAGAGAGAGAGAGAGAATGAAAAAGGGAGTTAGCGTTCGCTTGTTCGAGCTTTTATCTTGAAATTTGTCGATGCTCGAAGAATACAGTATCCGTTGGAAATGATGTGAATGTAAAAATGTATATATTCCTTCGTTATCAGCTATCAGCTTAACGAAAGTTTCCCAGTGATAATTGTTGAGTGAGTTTGTGGGGGTGAAAGCGAGAATTGGACAGATTTTCAAGATATCGATTTTACGCTTAATGACTTTGTGTACTAATGCGTATAGGAAATCGTCTAACTGCGACTAATGGTTGAATATATGATTTATCATTATACAGAATTGTCAGGGATGAATATGTCAAATATACGCAGACTTTTCTTATAAAATTTATTGCTACCAAATGTAAGCAACTTTTTATTCTTCATTTCCACTTTATTATTTTCTATGTAATTTCTAAAAATGCAAATAGTAAATGTAATATCCCGAAAATCTGCGTATTTATTATTTTTCTTTAAGACTGCTTTTTCTCACAATTAATAATAAAATAGTAGCCCTGGTGGAAATACAAAATATTTTTTACCTATTAAATAATCATTTAAATTAGGGACTGGCCCCCGATGAAACGCTTTTTCTCCCATTATTTGAACATTTAATAGATTGAAAAATAGAATGAGTTTATCGAAGATTGGCACAAGCTAGTTCTTATCTATTTAAGAGGTTTTAGAGTTGATCAGTTTTTTTTTGGTGAATAAATAATCAGTAAAAGCCTTGTTATAATGGAGAAGAGTGAGAGACATTTTTTTAAATATCTCTAAAAGGGCTATCGTAAATGTTTTTCTGGCCTTCATATATTATTTATATTGTAGGAAGTTATCAGTTAAAGTTACATGTCATTCAATTTAATGTCGAATTTATAAGAAAAATTAAAAAGAAAATTATAAGGTTATGTCATTTTAGTGCCAATCTATGAAATGGGCATATAATGGGAGAAAAAGCGTTTCATCGCTGACCATTAACTGGCCATTTTTCCTACCCCTTTACTATAATTCTGGCCATTTCACGATAGACGAATTTCTACCAGGGAGTAATTAAAATTGTTAGCAAATTATTGCAATTTATTGTGGCTCGTTTTCACAAGTTTAAAAAAATAATAAAACATACGATCTAGACTTGATAGTCTATTTAAAGTAATACAGTAACTGACAATCATGAAATACAGGTGTATTGTCAAATATTATGTAAAACAATTTGAAATTTATACTAAGTACAGAACCAGTACCAATAAAAAGTTAATAATACTATATGATGATTGTATAAAACTTATATCACAATGTACAGTTTGGGAAATTATGAATTTAATTTTCCAACCTAGAATTAATATAGATATACTAAAGTAATTATTTTAATTATAAGATAATCAAAAAGATTTTTTAAAAAATTTTATAGCACTGTGTGACCTAAGCCCGCACTTAGGTCACGCCTATCCGTGACCTAGGTAGTACTCTTTTGCACCGTGAGGTTATAGAGCACGAGCGCAGCGAGTTAGGGCACGGATAGGCGTGACAGCGGGCTTACGTAGGCAGTGCTATAAAATCGTAATGTACTATAATGGTATATAATGTTTTAGAAATGTACTGCTTTAGTAAATTTCCGATAAAACGTTCCATTATTCATAGGAAATAACACTTTAATCACAAAATGATTATCAATGAAATTATGATGTTGTGTTGAGCAAAATACTTCCATGAAAACAACAGAATTTTATATAGTTTACGACATTAAAAGTTTTATAGAATCATTTTGTGGAGCATTTTGTGCATATTTCTTATATGCAGGTTTAGGAAGAATTTTCATAATACATAGATGTTTTTTTTATAAATTTTTATGTAATAATTCTTTTTTCGATAATCTGATCATTCCAAATTATAGAACAATTTTTATAATGGACACCTTTGAATATGTGATTTTCTAAACATCTATGGAATCTCGCTACAGATACATAAATACCTGCGATAATAATACATACATGTACATGTGTAGATATAGATTTTGAAGTATATTTGGAGATGTACAATAGATTTTACTTAACTACGTACACTTGTACGAAAGAACGGCAAAAAAAATTAATTGATTAATTAATTAATTAATTAATTGTAACTACACGGTACGTGAATTTTAATTTATAGATCATTCGGGATATGAGGAGACCAAGCAGTCATTACGTAACGAGGGGGAGGCTACGATTTCGGTTCGCCCAAGTCTTGATCAACGCGGTGGCTCTAATGGCCATCGCTGGTGGTTTGGCAGCCTACTTTAAATGTAAGTATTACATCAACATTATTTATTTGTTGTTTTTTTCGTAGAAATTATTGATAACAATAACTGCTAAATTATATTTAAATTCAGAGAATGTCTTTAGTACGGGTTCCTATCATACATCTACACGGAAAAAACAATTAATAGTTAATCTAAACGTTTTGCATTAGCTAAATCAACTGAATTTAAATGCTAAAATGTCATTATAAAAAAGTATAACAATAAATTTGGTTTATAGTGGCAATATTATTTATGAAATATGATTATCATTCTGTTTGCAAAAATTAGAAGTTCATTGAAAAAAGGAGAATCTTCTTTTCAACAAAAAACATTCGTCTAAAAAGTCTTTATAAAAAGAAAAAAATTCTTTTTAAAATAAGTGGAACATAATTTGTTTTGACACTATTTCAATTTACTAGAATGCAATAATGCCAATCCCATTCTAATAAAAAAAATGATTCTACTTTTCTTTAATGCTATTTGTACATATATTGTTGTAAAATAAAGTTTGCATTCTAATCACAGGGATATCAATAAACAGAAGAATTACTTTTTTTATTTATTTTCGTATATATCATATTTCAACGTAAATACAATAGCTATTTTTTGAATATTAAAAATTCTGTATTGGATCGTAGTAAGGACATTCCTTAAATTTTAATTCTGAATATGTTTTTAAATGTTTAGATTTTATTCCAAGGTAATACAATTGACAAATATTCTTTGTCTATGAATTATAAGTAACGGCTATATAGTTTCTCTCGTGTAGTAATTACTCTGTTAATTCTCTAAGTAACAACATTTCAGGAAAAGAAGATTTCGGATCACAGATCACAGTGAAAACCCGTACTTTACTTGAAAAGAAACAAGAAAAGATTCTTTGAAACACACCAAAAGAATCAACGTAAAAGATAACTTCAAGCCTTAAAAAGCACTTAGAGAAAAAATAATGAATTTCTGTCAAAGACAAAGTACGACCACAAAGACGAACAAATACGATATATATCATTCTTTAATTTATTGAATTGTTATTTTCTATTAAATAATTGAATATAATATGGAAAATATAATCTTTTATATAAATAATTTTTATACTTTAATAAAATCTCTATAGGTATATGTTGAATGTTAATGTCAACTAATATTAATCTTATTTTAAAATTTATGCCCGGTTAATTAATATTCACTTTAGTTATTGCATATATTAATTATATACTGTTAAGAGAATTAATTTTTAAAATAACTTATTATTATAATTGAATAAACAATTGAGTGTCTTTATAAGGAGTTAAAAAAATCCTTTCCTTTTTTATTTTTATTTTTATTTTTTTCATAACGTCAAATGTTATGGTCAAAAATGCTATGAGTCTATCATTGGACAACTTTCTCTTATACCATGTATTACATTCAAAAATTTTGTAAATTTATTTTGACTATTATACAAATAAAAAAATATAGCCTCCAATTAGTGCAATAACTGGTTAAAATTTCAAGGCGATAAATATAATATTTTTTGAGATATTAATTTTTAAAATATAAAAATGTTTTCCTTAATAACAAATGACAGAATGAAGATATTTTAAATTTTAAAAAAGGAAAATATTGGTAATTTAAATACCTTACAAGAAAAGTTTATTATATTATGTAATAATGGCTATAAGATATGAAAAAATCGAAAAAACTAAAAATTCAAAATCGTTTTTTGGTTATACAACAACAGAAAATCAATAAAATCTTAAATCCATTAGGGTGCCTTTATTTTCCCGCGAGACGAAGAGAATAAACTTTACTCGACGAAAATCGGTTGATTCGTTTCGAAGTTATGAAGAGTTGAAATATACACACGCACACACACACATACATATACATACATCCACGAAAACAAAAATCATCAGAATCAAATAATATACACATATATCGCCATACACCATCTTTTTGAACATTTTCTTTCTGAAATTTTTTTACCGTTGCAAAGCTTCCTCTATGAGGAAACAATACACAACAAAGTTTCATATTTCATACTGTTATTCTAAAAAGTGACATATCTAGCGCACCGTTGAATTACATAATTTTGTCAAATCAATTAATTATTTAATATTATATCAATTAAATTTTAAATTGAAATTTTTGAAATTCTACAGTACTTGTCAAACAATATAAATAAAAGGGTGTTTCTGAAAACCAGATTATAAAGATGTATTTCAATAAAAAGTGATGCATTAAAAGTTATTATAATTAAAATTAATAAATAATTAATAAAAATTTCCTCACTAAAAACAAATAAAATATATATGTGTACGAAGGACGGAAACTAGCTTTTTACGCACGACCGCTTCTCGGGAGAGTTTTATAGTTTCGTCAGGGCGAAAATTGTAACACTTCAAATTCCGAAAATGTACAATATAAAAATCATTTCCCACCCAAAATGAGTTCATTTTAAGCATTTTTCAAGATGTATGTATGTCTGTACGTATGTATGTAATCAAGTAACCCGATTATCTCACCGAAAAATTGACGGATCTCGCTGATTTTTTTATTATATGTTCGTCTCATTACAAGTAACATGCGGTCCTATATTGAGCGAGATTGGTGAGAAATTAAAAAAACGCCAGAGCTTTTAAAAATATGAAAAAAATGATTTTTCAATATAATGGGTACAAAATGAAATTAAAATTCTAAAACCACAAACGCATTTGCTAAAACTAATAAAAATACATCTTTTTTATATTAAAAATTTTTTTCTACGAATAATATTTAACAATGAAATAGCGGAAAAACCGCTTGAAAGATAAAAAATAGTCACTATTTCGCTATTACTTTACAAGATTTGACTTTACACAAAAACGTTAAATGTAAAAGTTATAGATGATATTTAAATAAAACTTTTTCCTTTTGAACATTTTTTTCTACAATTAATTCCTGACGAGTTAAATAAAAAAAACGATTTTTAACGCCTAAATACACATAAAATGGTCAATTTTCGGCGATAATTTAACAGCAGTATTTAATTTCACGCCAAAATGTTAATTACGAAAGTTGTAGATAATATTAAAACAAAACTTGTTCCTGTATAACATTTTTATATAAAATCAATTTCTAACAAGTTTGATCTCTAAAAACGATTTTTTAATGTCTCAATACACTCTGTACAGTCAATTTTCGTTTATTATTTAAAAGAGTTCAATTTGACACAGAAATTTCAGATACGACTTATATAACTAGATCTATATAATTTCATTATTATTATAAATTCAGTTTTTATAAGTATTTGAAGTGTTACAATTTTCATTCCAATGAAAATGCAAGATTCTCTTGAGCAGTACGGTCGTGCCTATAATGTAAAAACTTCGTTTTAGGCTAGCGTACATAGACAGCGGGGGGTTGGCGCGCGATAGCGCGCAGGGGGGTGCAAGCCCCCTAATTTTTAGTTTGGTTCCAGGATTGAGGAAAATGTTATGCAACATTATTAAGTATTCATTCTTAACCTCTCTCCGTAAATTCTATCTGATATACCCTCATACAATATCAAGGCCGTATATCAGGTAGAGTTCCTAGCGAGAGGACTAGTTTTAGATCGAAAACTGCAAACAAACGAGGATAAAGTCTACTAGTCCTCCGTCCACAACACACTTTTTGCGAACATGTAATTTTATGAGGATTCCAGCTTAATATTTTCAATTTTACGCAGTTTTGCAGATAAAAGTTAATTAATCTTGATAAAAAATTAAATGGATTTTCATTTTTTTGGTAATAAAAACCTTTAAGAAAACACAATCGTTTTTGTCCTAAATCCACAAGAACACTCTTCAGTGCGTCGAAAATCACTGTTAAAGGTTCGTTCAAACAAAACGAACATTTTCTACAAAAAAACTCGAAGAAATACTAACGAAAACATCGGTGAACTCAGAGGATAGGCGCCCGGGCGAATTTCATTAGATGCGGATGAAGGAAAGGGGTGGAATTGCGCGTTCCGTCGGTACTCTGTGGGAATTTGCCCAGCGCGCGTGCGCGTTTCGCCGTGATTTGTTTAATCGGTGAAAATCTCATTTGGCGGTTCTCTCTCTCCCCCTCTCTTCCTCTTTCCCGCATGACCATGCGGCCAGTCGAAATAATTTACGCCTTGTATGGATACGTGTGGGTTGTGCTTTCATCTGAGCTATGAATCCTGAAAGAACGAGCCACGTATATACTGTATATACGTATAATGCACTGGCCAAAGGCTCGTTTATCTGAATGTGTAGTTCCTGTTTTTATAGGTTTGTTTGTACGTACCCAGTCGTTCAGACCCTTTCGCATGAAGTACTTTTTTTTTGGTTGACACATTCGAAGCCTGCAAACCATTATCGAAAAGCGTCGTATGATTTAGATCATTAGCTACTTTAATAACGAGTTCAAGAACAGCGATTCGGTTTTTATTCGATTACTGAAAGACATATTGCCCATAATATAAAAAGTGATAAGTGCGTGGGTAGTGTATTGAAATCGACATGTTTTGCGTACATTCTAACCATTAAGTATGTTTACGCTAATAAACAAACCTCAAATAAACCAATAAGAATAATTGCAACTACTTATTTGTTGTAATTACTTTCTGTTTCTGCCAAATAAAGCGAATATTATTATTAAGATGTTATGTTTATCAATAATCAGTAGCAAAAATACAAAAAGTAAGGGATATCATATCATGAAATTATATAAAGTTTATGAGAAAAGCAATCTGACAATTAATAAAATTTCTTTTTCGTTGGAGCTCTTTTACAACAAATACATTCTTTTTGTTCTTTGATTTAAAACTTACTTATAAGTACATTTTAAATATGTAATTACATATATAGGTATACTGTTAATGAACTAACCTCTAACAAACATAAATAATTTTTGTAATTAAATACATCTTCATGTTATTTGAATGCAGCCTATCCATCACCAGCAATCAAGATTTCAAACGACAATAAATCAGTTGACTTGAATCATGGAATATCCCTTCCAGAGCCAATTTTGTCAATTGCCGAGACAAAAAATCCAGCACCTGGTATTTGTTTACCGGTCATCGTAACTTTCTGCCAATATCACAAGGTAATATTAATAGTAACATTTTTATTTGAGTTGAGTTTTTATTGATTTCTATTGGTGTTTTAAAAAGAGTAATAGTAAATTTTAGTAAACCGAATTTACAAGTTTTAAATTTTGCTCCCAAGTTACAGGACTCACGTAGAAATAAGAGATGAAACCTTAAACAGAATGTACGGAGAAGTATTGGAAGCAAGTTAGCAAGGAGAGAATCTTATTTTCTTAGATTCCCCTCTAATGACAATGTCTTAGAAGCGAATAATATTTTTAAATTCTAAGGATCATAACGCTTTATGATGGCCTGATGATGAACGAAACATTAAATAAAACGAATTTTGATTAGTACAAAATCCATATTAAAATTGAGATTCATATTATAGAATTATGTTAAATTCTACCTTTTAATTTGCAATTTTCGAAAGAATATTCTTTATAAAGATTTCTTCTGTTAGCACGTTTTAAGAAATCAAAATAAAAGATAGCAAAAGATAAATGTAAAATTTTCGTATACATAGAAGGTCCATTCGTTAGTATTTAGGAGAATCTTATATCTTTCCAAAAACCTTTACATTTCAAATAGTAGTAGATTATGTTCTAACGACATTGTAACGCATTAATGAATTTTTTTTTGTTTTTTACAATGAGAAAAAATTATCGACTATTATAATTGTATTCAAGAGTTTTAAATCGTTCTTTTAGATTCAGATTATTAGAAATTATTGTACTCAAAAATGTTTCTCATCGAGAAGTTTTGTTTCCTGAGATTTATTGTATGCAATATTTCTGCATAAAACTAAATCCTATTAAGTGATAAGTAAAAATTGACTATTTAAGGTGGATTTACGAGATAAAAATTGGACTACATAACCAGCAATAAATTATACATCTGTAGGAATATTAAATGAAAGAATTTCTTTATTATTTATAACTTTTGGATTTAAAATTTCTATGTAAAGTTAAATTCTATCAAATAGTAAGAGAAAGTCAATTATTTGGCATAATTAATCGATAAAAGTGGTTTTTATAAGTCAGGAACTAATTATACATGGAAATCTTACATAGAAAAAAGTTTTGTTTCAAGGTTCAATATTATTGTAATTGTAATAACAGTTACAACCGACAATAAATTATTTTATGTAAATTTCGTATGAATCATAATTGACGCTATGAGACATAAAAGAAATATTATTTTGACATTATCTACATCTTTTGTATTTAATATTTTTGTGTAAAGTCAAACTGCGTTACGTAATAGTTTAGAATAAATTGGAGATCTTGAAAAACAAACTTTCATATTTTTTAAGTAATTTCATATTAACCTAACGTTTGATTCATTTTTTGACATTTCAGTTTGAACTTAATTCTCCCCTATATAAAATGAATAAATTTCTATTATGAAAAAGATGCAAAGTAAACACAAAAATATTAGGAGAGTAAACAAATTCAATGTAAATTAAACGGCGTACATATGTTTTCAGATACCGTACAACTACACCGTATTTCCAAATTACATGGGAAACTTTAGGCAACGCGACGCGCAGCACGAACTCGAGCTGTATGAAGCCGTGATCGACGTGCGCTGCTATGAACTCGCAGCTCTATTTCTCTGCAGTGTTTTCGTACCTAAATGTGGACCGAAAGGTGGACAAGCAGTTAGACCATGCCGGAAACTCTGTTCCGGTGATTATAATTCATATTGTACAAGGCTTAAATGTTGTCGAATTATATTTTTCCTTTTTCAAATTCTTGACAGCTATTCTACTATACTATCATATTACTATTAATATCTAGTACTGTCTAATTTAAATGTTAAACATTGTATTATTTTACAGAAACAAAAAGACGATGTGGGTTTTTTCTGGATGTCTTTGGACTAGAGCTTCCGGAATATTTGGATTGTGGAATGTTTCCAGAAAGTGAAAATCCAGATACTTGCGTTGGACATCATGAGGTAAAAGAAGCAGAAAAGAGAGCCTTAAAACCAGGTATGCAACATTTTTATTAAACGTACGTTCGATAAGATATATTAAGAGTTTATGCCGATGAACTGATGATTGTTTTCTGTCTATATTTCTTATTAAAAATGACAATAAAAACTTTACAATATATCCAAACTAATGTCTGTTTTTAGTTTTCTTTTATCTTTTGATACATTTTAAAGCAAGTAAATGATATTGTCTAATCAAAATTCAAATAAAAGTTAAAAAATAACTTTTTGTATAATATTTATTTATTGAGGTAATACTATAGTATATGTTCAATCTTGTTCATACTCCTTAGATGTCATTTTTGCTTTGTATTTATATACTCACATCGGACTAAAGCTGATTAGGGGAACGTTTTTATTATCTATTAATAAATAACCATTTCTGTACAAAAATAGTTGATAAAGTGTATTTTTAATATATTTTGCTTTAAAATCATATTTAAACTTCGAAAAAGTAATTTTTTCAAAAATAGTAGGTAATTAAAAATACTGGATGAGTCACCGGACTTGGCGTAAACGTTAACATTCCAGCGGATGAATTCTTTTTTGATAATTTTCCCCGATAACAGCTTTTTAAAATTTATATTTGTTTTGTTATTTTATTCTATTTTACTTAAACTTAAGCTTCATTGTTAAATCTCTCTAATTCGTTATCGTTAACTCATATTTATGATGACAGCGTTGGAATTTCTTTTAAAAAATGTTATTTCTATATTATAAAAATAAAAACTATTTATTTCTAATGAAATAAATACAAAATGAATGTGTTTTTCCATAAGGTTAGATGTTAAAAAAAACATTTTATAACTATTTTTCTTTAAAATTTGGTCATTGACCTTGCATTTTCTTAACATAAATGAAAAGTTTAATGCTCAAAAAATATTTCTGTAAAATTTCAGAAATGTTTACTTATTGAATAGAGAAGCTTCAAAAATCATGTCTGAAAAAATATAGTTAAATACTACGAAAAATTACAAGAAAAAAAGTCTATGTAAGATATTTCGAAATTTTGCTTCGTTTTTGAGCTAAA
>JAWWEQ010036848.1:0-19921 GCA_035583055.1 Torymus tubicola
ATCTACAGCAAAAATTCGAAACTCAATTTACTATTTCCGTTATATATATATATATATATATATATGTACTCGTACATATATACATATATATAGCTTTGAAAACTATTCCACCACAGAGTACGATCAGTGAAATCGAGCGAGACTATATACGATACCGAGCGAAGAGAGAGAGAGAGATTATCTTATCAGCGGCTTTCACGCGCACACTCGCATTTGACTTTGAAATTCGGCGAGTTCGTGTGCTCTTCTCTCCCTCCCTCCCCCCTTTCCTCACCACACTACTGTTGCACATGGATACATAGTCTATTTTTAGAGCAGAGGGAGGTGAACAAGAGATGCAGTGTGAGACTCTCTTGGGAGACAGAATTAATGCACGCGCGATCTCCTTTTTAATGTGGCGATTACATTTTCGGCGTTCTCGCTCGCTCACTCGCTCGCTCTCGCATGTATATATACTCGTGTTTCGACTTTTAACGACTTCCTTCTAATCGACACTTTGAATCGCAAATTTGAAGCGAACGCGAGCGTTGAGAGAGAGGCTAGAGTCGTTGAGCTTAAACGAGGCCGTGGTTTGAATATTTGAGAGAGCAAAGAAGTGTGTGTGTGCTGTATTGTTATGGAATCTATTCGAATGAATTATATGTACGGGTTGTCGGTTGCGATACGTTTCAGAAGAAGTATATATGTATGAAAAAGTAAGTTTTTTTCGAACAGTATAATATACAAGTATATACACGGTGACCTCTTTACGGACGGAAATTATAGTAATCTTACGTAACTAAGGCTATATATATATACGTTACGCGTGAACAAACTTTGTGTCAACGCTGTTGATATGCATAAACGCGAAAGAACTTCATTTACCCCCCGCGGTGACATATTTTATATTTCGTTATTATTATCATTATCTTATCGTGAATATACGACTAATTGCTCAATTTCACCTTTAACCGGTACTATCTAACTATATATATAGACCCGAACTATTTTCCGACCCGTATCATACACGTATATATGCTTTCCTCTCTAATTAAATTATTACGCTTAATTGGCACAATTTTGCAAACCTAATTTACCCGAAGCCAGTGTATGTATGTATGTGTGTGTGTGTGGTATAACAACGCAAGCGTATATAACAATCCTCGGTCAAATCATCATCTCTCTCTCTTTCTCTCTCTTTACCGAGTCAACGAAAATTACACTAATTGCACGCGTGCAGCAGATCGAAATAATTGAATAACGACGCGCGAGTTGTACACGACGACGCGGGCTCAGCGCCAAATTCCACAACGTATATATATACACTTTCCTTCCGCTGCCGCTGTTATACGTGCATATAATATAAACGACGCGACTTCCGGTCGTCGTCGTCGTCGTGTGCGCACGCACTGAACGAATGCGAACTATACTACAGGATGGTTTCAAGGTCACCGCGTGGGAACGAAAATCGCGAAAAGCAGCGGTACTCTACCGGTGCAATGTTGTGTGCGTATATGTTCCGTTAAGTGTTAAGTAGTGTGGTGTCGTCAAGGTCGATATGAGATAAAACACAGCAGCAGTACCTTTTGCTATATAATACGAATATTGTCGGAGACATATATATATATATATATACGACGTATATTATATATAGACGCGTTTTTGTTACTCAATCGAAATTCCATGACGGGCGCCGGAGAGAGAGATAGAGATAGAGAGAAAAAAATCTTCACACGTCCGATATAAAGAGCCAAGCGAGGAGGAGGGGGAGAATCAAAAACCGGACCGTCTCCTGCGTTTCTTTCTCAAAGGCAGAAACCCGTCAATAATAAGACACGCGGGCACGCTTATACAAAAGCAGGTAGTAGTTGAGAGACCGGTCTATACCCCGAACAAAAAAAAAAGGAAGACCGAGGGACAGGTTTTTTGGGGACCGGCTCTCCCTCTCTCTCTCACTCGTGGTGTATAAGGGAGAGAGAGAGAGAGGAGCATAAGCAGCAGGTGCCGATTTTCATTCAAATTGATTCCTCTAGAAGGGAGTAGTAGCAGTAGTAGTAGTAGTAGACCTTTGTGAGCTGAGATTTTTTTCTTTTCTCTCTCTTCCCTTTTTTTACGACGAGTGGGAGTATCCATTACGACGTATCGAGTTCTCGAAAGCGGTGATTCGGCGATGGTTTCCTTTTTTTATGGCACGGATGAAGGTTTTTATGGACGTGTGTCGTATATAGAGGGTTTACGGTTCGTATATACGCGTATATATTTATATATATAAAGTGACTTTATTTTCAAGATTCTTTTGTCGAGCTCGCAATGAAAAATACATTTGAATCTTCTTTCTCTAAGTATATATGTTTATGTATCTGTCAAGGTCACGTAAAATATCTCAGATAAATCTTGTACGTTATCTCTATATGTATATATACTAGCATCTGTTCCAAACGTACACCGACTTGGAATCGTCATAACAACGCGCTCTGTCCCCTCCGAAAAAAGTGTACTCGTCGTATATATGCGAATAAGTAAGAGAGAGGGAGAGAGAGAGAGTAATGACTCTTGGGTTCCATGCGTGCACACGTTTTAGGATATAGTCCCTGGTAACAACAGATTGCGAGCGCGTCGTGAAGCGGCGTTTCTATGGATACCGAAAAAGGGTTGCGAGAACAATGGCAGTCGTCGTCGACCCGGTAATTGACACTGCGCAGTAGTCCCTTGCTACTACTACTACTACTGATGTTTCCATCTCCGAGGTTTGTTTCTTTTGTCTCTCTCGTGTGATATGGTTGTGGGTGAGAGAGATATATACGATGATATGTGGTGGCCAAAAGGTGATGATTCTTAATTGACCATATGTGGCCTAAAAAGCGACACTTTGTTCGTTTAATGAAGAGATGTGAGGTATCGTTGGATTTAAAGAAGTAACAAAAAATCGATTATCAGACAAAATTCTCTATAGTCAGCATATATATATGAGAAGAAGACCAAAGGCGCCCCGAAACCTCGTCGATGAATCACTAATGAACTTTCGAGCATTAATCTTTTGACGCGAGAGAGCGAGTTGAAAGAGATTAAGAGTGATTCATATTCCAACCGACGTCTATGTATATATATATATATTCACAGACACCGGCATTTTTAGTTCTCTCTCTCGCCGTTGGGCATTAATATATAATCTCTCTTCTCCCCCTCTCCCGCACAGGCTGGCGCTTGTGGTGATTCGTGTGTTTCACTCACTCGCTCACCTGACCTTAAATATGCTAATGTGATCGAAGACCCCGAGCTGCTGCTGCTGCTATGCTTCGAGACCGGCGAGTATCTCTCTATACATATATATATATGCGTGTGTTTACGACTTGACCAAGCAATTGAGACGTTCCGTATGCTTACGTAAGGACACGTATACAACGTTGTGGTTACGATTGTGTGTATATGTGTATATATATGTACAGTTGATGATGTGTTTAATTTCTCGTGACCGGAGATATTCGAGCGCTCGAGTTATTTTTTTTTCTTTTCTTTTTAACTTGGTGTAGAGATATATCGTTGTTACGACAGTTGCGTTGTTAACGAGAAACTCTGCTATACTAAAAAGAGAGAGAAGCTCGAAGAAGAAAAAAGTGAGTGAGAGAAGGGCAGAAAACTCGGCAAATATTGGCGAAGAGAGAGGAGGTAGAAGCAGCAGCAGCACGGCATTCATTACCCCTAAAAGCGGTAATAACCTAAACAAGAGCCCGAGAGAGCGAGCGCGAACGTCAAAGGCAGAGCGCAAGGAGAGAAAGAGAGGAAAAAAGGAGAGAGAGAAAGATACACGAGAAAGAAAGACCATTATTCTCCCTCTCTTCCTCACTGGGCAAGGGACATGAAAGGATTCGAGGCAGGAGAGATAGAGGGAGAGGAGAGGTAAAATAAGAGGAGGCATGCATAATGGGCGCGAGGTTAAAGCGAAGGGAGAGAGAAAGAGGCAAGCCTCTTCTCTACACTGGCTCGATGCACTTTCTCGAGCTCCTGCTGCTGCTGTATAAATTCGGCCGCTGTATCGAAATGAGCTTTTACTCTTTTTTTTTTATTTTATTTGACGAAAGAGAAGGAGGAAGAGGCCAGGTAATAACGATGAGGGAGAGAGAGAGAGAACGGTTTAACGGTCGAGTCGAGTGGTTCTGAAGTTGTCTGCAAACTTCAGGTTGCTTACGCGGAGAGTCTATATATCAACGGTGATGGCTGCTATGCACGCGGGCTTGAATTAAACAATGTGGTTGAGTAAGGTCTGAAGTTAGGTATACGTATAGGCGTCGAAGTTTAATTTATAACGAAAGGATTGTTGTAGATATATAGGAAGTTTCGTCCGAGTGTTGTTAATATGACGTTAATTAGTCTGAAGTTTGCCACAGGTGGAGGATTGTTTGAAGAGTTGAAATGTTTTTTTACTTGATTATATAAGTAGTAAAAGTTTGTTCTCATTGTTAATACTCTCATATGTTTAGATTTTACAACAAAAGAGAAATTTATATTCAGCTAACTTCACGTAACTTTCAGTTTCATCCACGTTATACCCCCTCGCCATAGGGTAGGAAAGAAAGGGTCATTTTTTATATCATCATTATCATCATTGTCACCCAACAAGTACTCACCTTTTGCTGGGCTAGCCTGAGGGACTCCTCGAAGTGCTTGTGGACTGCCTGCTCGGCTGCCCTTTGCTTTTCGATCCTCTCGCGCTCGAGCTTCGCTTCGCGTTCCCGCGACTCGAGCTCCCGCACTTCAGCCTCCCGGCGTTCCCTGTAAAACAAACAAAATGACATGTGTTAGGCGTGATACGATCAAGTCTTTATTTTTTTTCTTTCTTTTTTTTTGTTTCTTTTATTTAAAGATGAAGTTTGCCAGTCTGGTATAGGGTGACAGTTTTTTAAGGTTGTTTTCTTAGAATGCTAATGTTTATAGGTTAGAGTATGTAATTTTATCCTGTATACATATATAGATGTTGTATAATCGGATATGTATAAACGATAGATATCTGAGTAATCAATCCGAGATATTGCAAATACGCGGTGTATTACCATTTTTCCTGGTAAAAATTCCAGCTATTTCTGCTAAAAAAAAAGAATAAATAATCACGTTTCCCAGACGTCAAGCGCGCTAAGTGGCAGTTCAAATATTTCCACGCGGCTTACGTGTTCCGACTCCCGAGAAACGAAATTAGATAAACAAATAGCACTATGCGCATACACTCGTATACATACATACATACACGATGGATCATCACACGCAGACAATATAATCGTAAACGCATGCGCTTTAATCCATAATCACGCCACCGATTATGACACCGATAAATTCAATTAAGTTTTTTGCAGCACACAGTGCACGATGCGAATAACGAGAGGTGACACGTCGCGTGAATTTTCCGGTTACGGATAATAAAAGCCTTCGTTAACCACACAGCAGTAGGCACTTGCGCAAGTTATTTATACAGTTACGCGGTGTATACTGGAGTGAGTTCCGACGAGTTCGCAATTAAAAAGAAAAAAAAAGATTATGTTTTCAGTTCGCATGAGATACGTGAACGTTTTTTTTATTCATTCTAGTGTATTTAATGCAGCTTTTTGTTCCGATAAAAATAGGAAGAATCAAGGTAGTATAATTTAAAAATCGTAAAATATACAAGTATATATATAAATACACTAAAAATATCGTTAACCAAAGAGAAGAAAAAGAATGTCTTAACCGTATTAACGATACACATCGAGAGAGTCTCACTTGTATTTGTACACAAGGGGTAATAAACTTGTAAATTAAGCCATAAAACTATTTTTATTGACGTACAATTTCAGCGCAATTAATGCCGAAGCAGTGACACACTTTCGTGGCCGCCGCGCCGCGCCGCACTGCTGCGTTATTATTACACCGCCACACACACTTGTATATACAAGCGACCAAGAAAGAAGGAAAAAATGTGTACCATCGAACCACAATTCTTTAAACGAAAAAAAAACGAACAGAAATCGATGCTTATTTTTAGAACCGCACAAGACAATGGAATTTTCTCATTCCAACATATATATCTCTACTACGCGTTTATGGAAAAAAAAACGAATCGCAAGAAAAACCGATTTCCTCTTACGAGGCCGCGAGAAAACCGGATTTTCACTGTCGCGAACGAGCGAGCGAGCGAGTCCGCGAAGTTAGCTCTGATTCACCGTGCGCAGCAGCGGCGTTTATTTACAGCCGATTAAAATCGCAGATTTATCGCCGATTAAAGAGTCGAGTGATTAATCGCTCATTGTCGTACCACCACCACCACTTCTCTCTCCGCTCGTCTCGCCGCCTTTTAATGAAAATCGTTTATCGGCCGATTGTTTCTCGAACGCTGGAGGAGGCGGAGGTGGAGAAAGGAGAGCCGCAACAGCACGCATTGCGTGTGAGCGCCGATAAATTGGGTTATTGGCTCTTGGGCATATATATGTATATATTACACACACGTACCTTTTATTCGACGAAAGCGAGTTGCTTTTTGCGCATTTGTATATATGCGTGTATAATACCGAAACTGATCGCGCGTCGTTTTTAGTTTAATTGATCAGTCCCGATGTATACGAGTGTATTTTCGTAATGAGATCAATTAAATCAAGACTGGAAGAAAGCAGATATATACACACAAACGCGTATTTTTGCAAAACCCATGCAGCCAACGCGCATATTTTTATATACTTTACAATTTCAAATTAGTTTTGAAACGTTCTCGCACACACACACACACGCGCGGTATAGAATTAACATTTCAAATATAGCACACACGGCTATCATTTTCTGATTTGTCTGCGCCATTCCGCGGATCGTACGATTAGCATTTTAAATCGCTTGCGAGGACGACGTGTGTCATGCTGTGTTGGCTTATATATATTTGCAAGTGTAATCACGCGAGAGCGCGAACGACGCTCAGGAAATCATGAAATAACTTTCATCGCGAGTGTATATTTGAGGTGTAACGCGCGGCGCATCGCAACTGGGTTATTAATAATATTTTGAGACAGTTAGTCTGAGATAGAAGAAGGGGTGTTATGCTGTTTGTTTTTAACGGTATAATGATGAGCGCGCGCACCGAGAATTTTTATGCACTGGTTAGCGATTCGCGCATTGTTCATCGTGAAAGATCACGATGATATTTCTGTAGCGGAACGTAATTGTAAATGATGAAATCGTTACTAGTTATAGAGAACGTTCGTTCGAAAATTTTGAATTTTAAATTTTCGAACGGCACGTTCTACAACTATCCGTTAAAGAACAAATACATGCGTATAGTATCTTGACTGAATTTGGTATTATTTTTTAATTAGTATAACGTTATATCAAGAATTACAAGTATACAAAAATACATAACACGAAGAAAGAGGCGTGAAAATTCAAAAAATACCGTTGCAAATCAATCAGCGTATATACACCGGCAACCCAACCCTACCCACTCGACATGTAAAGTACGACGATCCGACACAATTCCAACCCCCCCACCCTGTAAAAAGCAAAAAAGGAAAGGAAGGATCCTGCTCCGACAAAAGGAACACGCACACGTAAGCTATACAACAGGGGCAAAAAGTCGGGTAAAAGAAAAGAAGCCCGCGTGCGCGAGAAAAGGACGAGGCCAGTTGTGGCGGCGGCGGTATGGCAAGGCCTTTTTTGGCGATACGACTATACACACTCGCGTGTGTGTATGCGCACACGCCTGTCTCTCTCCCTCTTACCGGACCGGATTTTTCAGAAACCCGTCTAACCTGTCCCGCGAGAGTCGCTCCCTCCGGCTCGTAAATACCGAGACAGGTCTCTCTCTCTCTCCCTCGTGTGTGCCGTTTCTCCGGTTATATACACAGCATGCGCGCGCGCTGAATCGATTATAAGGCGGTCGGGTTTCTTCATTAGCGCGGGATCCGTTCTCGCTTTTTTCCGGTTTTTCTCCCTCTATATCCCACGGGCGAGAGGAGGAGTAGTAGTAGTTGTATATGGGAATATAACGTAAAGGGACGCGTGTTCGATTTGTACGATACGAATCGTTCTCGTTTTTTTCTCTCTCTCTTTCGAAAGTATAATAATAGAGATTATGTTGTGGCGTCGTCGTATTTATATTTACACGAATTGTCGATTAATTTCGATGTGAATTTATATGCGCTAGAATAATGACAGCAGCTAAGCGGAAATACGCGCCGATTGGTTAGGTTGTGTATATAGTTTGATTTTATCTCTGATTAATCTCGCGCCAGTTTTCTCTCTCTCTCGTGAAACTTTGATGAATCGTATACCCGTCGAATCGATACTGTGTGTATTAATTATTATCAATATATATCGATGCGAATCGATGTAACGGCTTTCGTTTTCAACGTGTGTGTATGTATACACTTTGAGGTTATCTCGCGCCATCTCTTTTCGCTTTCCGTCACTAATTATAGACTCCCATAACGTTTAACGTCCATAATCTAAATAAACACACTTATTTCCCCACTGCAAACAGCTAACAATTTGACGAAAATTATCGGAAAATTGACCGTAGCTAAACGAGAGCAGAACGCAAAGAAAGAACCGGTCGGAAAGAGACGAGACACACACACGTCGTCGTCGCGAGCTTGTATGGCCTTCGACTCTCTTTCACCGGGCGATTAACCTTCTCTCACGCGAGTTGCGTATGTATATCTCTCTCCCATTTTTTTTTTGTAGAAAGTCCATGACCCCCGGCAGCACTGATCGGCACGCCGAGATAAAAATGTGACTTTTGTTTGGGAAACACACCGACGAAGGGGGGACAATCGTTTCGAACTGTCCGTCATTTGCGATTGTAACGCGATAGCAAGTGATATTTTTGTGGTTTACAGGTTATTTTACGACTATTTACCGGTAGAAAAAAACCGTATATGCAGTTATCAAATTAACAGCTTTTATAACAGTTTATACACCCTGAGAGTCACGCCTAACCTCAAAAACTTTTCAGCATCCGCACTTAACGAGTGAGCAGCTGGACAAAGGGCGCGCCCTCTTGCATTTACATATTACACATACACACACAGAGACATTTTGGTGCGACCCTCGTCGTCACCCTCCTACGCACGCGTATATCTATATAAACGCAGGGATCGCTTTGGCAATACAAATGAACTTTCCCCGCGCGTGCTTTGTCCCCGTCCGGTACGCTGAGTCATTCCTATCCTCTCTCTCTTTCTCTGTATGTGCACACCGGCAGAGAAAGAAAGAGAGATATACGTCATCCTCTTATCGCAGCGGTGAGCTCTTTTTTATTCCGTGGTAAGCGACGGGTTTACGGTTTACATTAATCACGTAGAGAAAGAGATTTTTTTCTTCAAATGTCCCTGCAATTTGTTGATTGCCAATTAGAAGCGCAGCTTCACTGGGTATAGGTATAACGGTTTGCTCTGAATAAACACATATATATGCAACGACCTTATATACAACGCGCGTGCGCGTGTCTGCGCTAATGCGAGCGAGGAATTTTACATACAAATGAATCGCTCTCCTTATCTCTCTAATTAAGATTAAACTACTATCGGTGCTCTTCTAATTAATTGCGCTCTCGAAGCCGTATATATCTATACATACGAGAGAGTGCACAAGCGCATTTCAGCGCAACTATATACCATATACAACGAGGCATGAAAACGCATTAACTTTTGAGGTTAGAAGTTGACCAACCGACAACAATCGCTCTTTCACATACACGTGTGGAAGAATTTTCCTAACGTGAGAACCCAACGTTCTTGAAAAAGAAAGACGCGAAGAAAGAAGGAAAAAAAAATTGAAGCGTGCAGGTTTATATATAGAGGTGCACACGTGCAAAAAAAAAGGAAGGAATTACACAACGCAACGGCAACGAGCAAGATTAGCATGATAAACGCGAGCATGGCAGCGTGTTTTATTGTTTGGCAAGAGCGGACACACACGATGATTCAACGAAAGTTTGCACACACACGCGCGCGCGCGCACGTTTATTTTATTTTACTTGCGTTTCGCTTATGTGTAAGAACAGATCGGTGATTTATCGGTGGGGACGGGGCAAGGTCGGGCTTTTGTGTATGTATACCCATTCTTCTCGAAATTTAGGGTGACCTTAAAAAGCGTCGATATCGATATAGGATTTATATAAATCACAACGAGTTTCTCTAACATTTTTTTCCCGCACGTTCACTATATTCACACTCGTTTCAAGCGACGTTTCACCACCTTCAACCAGCTTTATTAGATTAACTTTTGAATGAACTCAACTTCGTTCCTTTAAAAGGACAAGAAAATCAATAGTACTACACGTACCCTCGCTAAACAGTATAGCATATGCGTGCCCTAACCTAACCTATACACTAATCTTATTACCGCACACATAGCCGAGTTCAAATCCCCGAAAAACCAAACAAACCTAATCTTGTTCCCCTCCTATAACATCAGAGCTTGGCGCGCGCGCTTTCATTGCCTTACGTCACCTTAGAAACTCGCTCGCTCGTTCGCGCTCGTGCGAGCAGGTGCAGAAAGCGTAGGAATGCGAGCGGCGCTAATTTGCCTCGCGTGACGACAACCGCACGACAACCGACTGTATATATATAGCAAAGAAGAAGCCGCGCTTCGCGACGCGAGCCTCGTTATCGTCCACTCTGCTGATTCACGTTTATTATATAGGTATACATATATGCATATAGAGAGAGAGAATTCGCGTATGTATATATATATAGGAGTCTCTTGTCGAAAAAACAAAAGAAACGTTATTATGCATAACCTCAAAGTACACGTTTCTTCTTCTTCTTCTTCTTCGAATCCGCAACCACGACTACTAATATTACATTTTGCACGTAATAACCTTGAAGACCTAAAAAGTCATCTCCATTACACAATTATCATTGTTAACTCGTGTGTATAGGCTCTGCTTGCATTATGTTGTTCGCTATACCTATATAGCTCGTGAACGTCGTGCTGCTGCTGCTACTGCTGCACTTATTCAACTTATGCAGGAATTTTCAAGCGACTCTCGTTCTCGGAATTCTCTTTTTCCCATTCGTTCTTTCTCTCTCTCTCTCTCTCTCTCTCTCTCTCTCTCGCACGCCTTCCCTCGTTTCTCTCATGCGCACAGTACGAAGTAGTATTATAAAAGTGCACACGCGCGTGTCTGCGTGTTTTCCTCGAGGCAAATAAAAAGTCAATTTATTTCTGTACACACACGCGCGCACTCGTCAATTTCCTTTTTAAAAACAAGCGCATTAAGAAAACTGCGCGAATGTAGACATATACACACACATACATACATACGGGCTTACGTGGCTCTCTTGCCTTTTAAAGATCTCGTATATATATATATACTGTCGACGACTTATGAGAGAGGGTGAGAGCGAGAGAAAAAGGCGAGCGATATATAATTGTGCAAATTAAATCGATGAGGAATGCGTTCTCGCCGGCGCAGAGTGAGCGTGTTTATCTCGCTTGTGGAATCCGCTTTTTTATCGGTGCGCCATCCAGCGGCGACGGTCGAGGTCACCCGTTCCTCTCTTTCTCTCATATACTCGCACGCTCGTTATTTATTATTCATCCGCAGTGTGTTTTTCTTTTATTTTCTCCTCCCGTCTGTTCCCCTTACTCGCGTTCTTTTTTTCCGCGAAAGTTATCGACCGCGATTGAGTCACACGAGAATCGAGAGAGGCTTCACGTTCTTTTAATTTACTTTTTACTTTTTCCTTTCTTCCTCTCTTCCTCTTACAGGAGAGACACTTGATACTATATACACGCGCACAGCAAACACTTCCTTCTACGCACACATATATACGGTTTTTCGAGGATTGTGTAATTCGAGAAGCTGATCGAGCGCGTCTAGTTCTCTCTCACACGCAAGGGAATTACTGATTCTTAATCGGTTATTGAATAAATGCCGAGGCAGTTTTTTTATTTCACTTCGTCGAGCGCGAGTCTCCGACCGACGAGTCAGCATTAAAAAGCCATTAAAGTCGTCGGGCGTCTATTGAAAAATGTATTGAGCGTGTCTTTTTATTGCCTTCCAGCGAAGTAAACGCGTAGATTGCACGGTATATACTATAGTACGCGGCTATAACAGCGCTAATACCAGGCACAAAACCGAAGCTATAATTTAAGGCTGCTTCTTTTTTTCAGAGAAAAACAAGAAATTCATCATCGGAGAATCGAATAACAATTACGACCGTAAATCACATTACGTTAGTTCCGTTTCCCCTCTGACGCCGATAAAATGAATAAGAAAAAAATCCCCACACATTCTATCGATACATTTCGTTTAGCATTTAATCCGCAACTCCACGTAACAATCTATACACACAGGTATATAAACCCACACCCGCGTTGGTATTATATCGATTTCCCTCGTCGTTTTTCCTTCGATCGACTTTCTCTCTCTCTCTCCACTCGACGTACACGTCATTACACGAGCGCGTGCAACTAGCAAGTATATATATATATATATATAATCGAGCGAGCGAGCGACGTAACGGACGCGAGTAGCGCGCGGAAAGGTCAATTACCAAGCGCCGCGACTGCAATTGTGTGCAGCGCGCGGGTATGTAGCGCAGGTTCTTTTATTACGCAGAGAGAGAGAGAGAGAGAGAGAGAGGGGGAAGGGGGAGACGTCACGCGAGAGATTATAAGCGTGCTGCATTTTCAAGTGGAGCTGTGTGTATATATATATGTGTATGGCCTTGTTTGAAAAGTCTTACGCGTCTTGTAGTGTTTTTGTCAATAGAGAGAGAGGAAAATGGGACGATAAAGTTTTTTGCGGGTGAGTGAATAAAATCGTTCGCGTGGTTGATATAATTGAAAAATGCTGAAATGTAGGTTTGAAAGAGTTTTTGTAAATAAATTCTTTGTTTCTCTTAAAATGTTTTTTTCTAAAACTAAAAAGATACTTTTCTTTGTCTTTTTAACGACGAAAAATAATCAAATACAATACCAAAGCAGCATCACGCACGACGTGTCTCGGCGATTATCAGTATATATTTTATCCGTTATATATGAATAGCGCAAAAACAGTATAAAGAATTTTTCAAAACAAGCTCATTATCTACGTAAAATATGCATATTCGCGTTAGTTCGCTTGCTCGCTTGCTCGCTCGCTCATCAACACGCGAATGGAAGCATATATCATAGCAGCCGTCAGGAACTTTTCCTGTTTCTCATCTCCGTTTCTCGCTATATAGCGTGTTCTAAAAATACACACTTATAAAGCGCGATTGCACTCGTTGTTGCGGAATACCCGTCGTCGAAACTGTCACAAACAGAGAGAGGGAGCGACGCGCGAAGCCTCAATTGCCCGATAACTCGCGGTTAGATATCCAACTTTTACAGACATTATCGATCCATAATTCTCTCGACGAAAAGAGAGAGAAAAAAAGGTCTATATAGTAGTAGAAGAAGACGACAACGCGGAGATGAAGTAACCTCTTGAGTTCCTTAAACTCCGCTGTCGTTGCGTTTTGCAATATACGCATATGTATAGAGGAGCGTGATAAGAGTGATCGTGGATTTACATACACTGCGCGCGAGCGTTTATTACTCGATAGCATCGGACAAGAGTCGAGAGAGAGAGAGCGATAAGATAAGATTAATCGCGAGCGAACGAGCAAGTAAGAGAGAGAGAAGTGTCGTTCTTTTCCACTTGAAAATAGGTTACGCGCGAAATCGTTCGACGCTCGCTGAGTCATGCACGCGGCAGCAGTGCCGGTTATGCTAATTCGATTGGATGTTTATTTGTTTTGAGATACAGATAGCGATCGAGAGAACAAGAAGACAATAACGATGATGATCGTTTTATATATACATATGTATATATTTGAGGCGGTGCAGGTTACTTTTTTTCTTTATTTTTTCTCTTTTCTTTTTTAGTTCCGAGCCTTATTTATTGGAGATGACGAGAGATGTGTGGTAAGTGTCGATATATAGTTGTGTAAAGAGTTGACTGACACCGACAAGACAGTGTTTTGCGTCATTATTTAATCTTATAATAAAGAATTTCTTTCAAAAATAACATCGAAAGTTATAAAAAAAACAACATTACACTAATCACTAGAGATCGTTCCAAACACTTGACGACATTTAAAGAAACGTAGAAACTCGTTTTTTTTTCCTCGAAAACGATAATCACTAATCAGAACCGTATACACAAACGCTTCATATATTCTTAACTCGCTATTTGTTGACGACCGTAAGCTCTTTAATTTTTTTTTCTTCCTACAAACGATTACCACTAATCTCTCTCTCTCACTCGTCTTCCACCAGTGACTTATTCTTGCCTTCATGCTCTCGACGCTTTTTGTCATTACACAACGCATCGGAAACCCAAACCTAACCTAACCGTGGTGTCGGGTCTTGTATTATACCAGGACAAAAAAAAGCCCGTTAAATCCGCGGCGAGGCATTAGATCGTGCGCGCAAAAAAAAGAAGTAAAGGAACGAACGAACCTTCTTCTTCACCTCCAGAGAGTCGTTCCGCTATTTATAATCGCCGCGGGCCGCTGCTACCGCCGTCGACCGTAAATACCGTAAGCCCCCCACACTTTCCGTCTTTCTCTCTTCTATACCTCGCGCTTCGCACGCAGCACGCCTTTGTGCCTCGAGAGAGTCGCAATTTCCTTCGCGCGGATGCGCCGAGTTTTTGCCAGTATATATATAAATATATATATATATAGGCGTGCAGAAACAGCAAGCACGAGGTTGAAAGACGATCGAATATCGCGATTTTTGAGGTTAGGAGAGTAAAGTATAGTCCAAAGTGTTTTGTATATATAGTTTGTACGTAACAATTGTTGACCTAAAGTGACCTTTTTTTGTTATCTTAAGCTAGCAGAGTATTGTACTTTATAAATCACGATTGGATTACCCATAATCTTTATATATTTTTTTTAGAAGTATTACGAAACGGCTTGTTTTGGTGGATATAAAAATTTTAGGAAACGCTGAATATTCATGATTGCTTAACGTGTTCTTTCACGAGAGGCTTAAGAGACGCCGTCGCGTTAGTAGTAGTAGTAATATTTTCCAATGTGTATTATATATCCTTATGGCGCTCGCACGCGCGCGTGTATATAAGTGCACGTGTATATACATACGTTATAATCAAAAAATTACGGAAACCTCTTATATACACGCTCAAGGCTTTTAAAGCATACTTTAGAGCATGCATTATCATCGTATTCAGGTTAATATTTTGAAGCCTATATATACCGTTCGTTCCATAACAAATTTCGCGACTGTTTTCTTTACTCTTTTTTTTTTTTTTTGTGCGTTAACAATTACGAGAGACGCGATGTTACATAAAGTTTCTATTTTCAGTGTGTTCAGGGTTCTACACAGCCGTATAAAATATTCACGCTCATAACCGTACACACACATATATACCCTCCCAACAAAGAAATCTCCAATTCGCCAAGGCGCTTACATATAAACGCATGAACGATTCCGTTATACTCGAATTAAACGTCAATATATCTATATCCTCTCGAACGAAATCAAACAGCAGCAATTACGTAAAAGTCTGTCTCTAGGCAAACAAACGTAAATCCGCATAGAACGGACGTATGTATAGGATTTTCACGTATCCAAGAAAACTTTCTCTCTCTCTCCTCTCCTCAGCGTCACATATATATACACACACGCGGCACGTAACACTTTGACGCATGTGTATATATATATACCTATACGAGCGGAAAACTTTTGCATAATGTCTAGCCGACGTCGTCGTAGCTGCTACTAGTCTCTCTCCCCTTCACCCCCTTTCTCCTCGAGCCAAGTGGCCGAGTCGCGTGAGCTGACCTAGAATGAACGCGACGCGCACGGATAGGAAGAGGACACATATATAGAGGTACGTAGACGAGAAACGAGCCTTTTGTGCATTGTGGGGCACATACGAGCGACGACTTTGAAGTATATAAGAAAGATGTGCCGAGAGAATAGATTTTGCGATGACGTGCGTTTATTTTATTTGTTTTCGCGGTTATGAGAGAATTTTATCGTTGTTAAATATTTCTTATGTATATATATGTATATTTGTATGTACTACGCGTTATGAAAACGTTCTGTCGAATGGAAAAGAGAAGAAGTTGCGATTTTAGCGAGTTCTACATTTCGCTATCTCTCTCTCACTCTCGGTATATATAGTGTAGACAGAGACGTTCCTTCATTTCCACCGAGTCAGCGAGAACGAGAGATTATATTCTTCGGAGAGCAGTGGCGTATATGACGCAATTGTGTCTACATATACACACACACATACACGCACATTGACGCGGCGATTTTACGAACACTCGCCGATAAATCCGTTTCAAAATCCTGCATCTAATCGCTCGCGCGCGCTGTTCTCGGAATTCACCGAGTGTTTGTACCGCCTGCAGATAACAGATAAGCGCCTTTGGTGTATAATCGGTGATTTCTGTGTGTGTGTGTGTGTATGTTATAAAAGTTAATTGGGTAAAAGATCTGAGCGAAGTGTCGAGGAATTTTCAGCGATTGCGACGACGACGACGACGATGATTATAGAGATTGTACCGAGTAATATAATTACATATATCAGTGACATTGTTTCAGGAAGTGACTGCTTCGCGTTGTGTATATGTGTATGTATATATGTATGTATGTAATCCGCGATAAGTCGATTTTTCAGCGCGTTTTTGTAGCAAATTAAATTTATTTCGATTAACGCCGGCGGAGACGAATGTTTGCGATGGTAATCTTATCTCTCATTCGTTCTCTGTATGTGAAAAGTATTTGTTAACGTTTTTTATTTTCGTATTTACAAGATAACACCGACCAAAAAAAAACGATCGAAAAGTTAAAATACGTTATCATCATTATGCCAACTCGGTGCTTAATTAACGATCCAAATCACCTAATTACCGTCTATACACTGCACGACACAGTGGCTCTCTGTTATTAATCACGAAATATTATAGCACACTATAACTCATCACATTCCCATCTGTCCCCCTGCGAGAAAAAAAACTCGTATACAACACAAGAGGGCAAAAAAACTATGCGCGAGGCAAATTGGCGCCGGCAATTTTCTCTCGTCTCCCCCACATATATACATACACACGTATATATAGGAACAGCAGAGAGCAGAGCAGTAGCAGCAGCAGTACGAAACGCCGGGGAATTCGGCGCGCGCGACGATCGATAAATCCAGGGGTCGTCGGCGGCTGCTGCTGCCGTTGCCACCACCGCGCCGGCAGAACGTCGACCCCGCGTGTAAAAAAAAAAGGGACGCTGAGAGAGAAAGCCATATTGAAGAGAAAGAGGGGAACGACACGCGTTAACGTAAGCTCATCTGTTTCCGATAGATAAATAAGACGAAGGGGGTGTGGTGGCGATCGGGAAATGAAAAGTATAAGTAATGTGCGACGTGTGTGTGTGTTTGTGAGAAATGAAAATGATGCGGGGATGGATGTATAAGGGCTTTTTTTGTGTATAAGAATTATTTTTGAGAGATATTATATAAGCGTGACGGATGATCTTGTGGCCTTTTATTAATCTATACTTGTCATTGTATCACGCTGTGTGGGTATAAAGATTGTTTTCGTAATATTCGAGCAGTTAAAAAAGCGTTAACGTTAACGCATGATCCCGTCATCTTATCGCGAACTTATATCCATTTTTATTCATAAAGGAAATATCACGAGTTCAGTCGCACGAAGCATCCTACATATATAGATACACATTATACAGGAATAATATTCATCGAATTTATCGGTAAACATTTCCATCACATAGCCAACCCGTATATATATGTGTGTATTTCCCCTCCCGCGATATGTGATTGATCGCAACGACCTCACATACATATATACATACATAGACATACCGTCGACCTTTTCAATGCCCGAGTACCGCACAATTTCCGTCTAATCCTCCGGAGCAAAGCTTCGTATACATACAGACGCCACCCACGCGCGTCGAATTAAAAAACATGGGAGAAGATTATACGAGAGATGAAGATGAAAGCCCAGAGGACACATGACTACATGTATGTGTATGAGTGTGTGTATACACACGTATAATCGGGTATATGATTCGCGCTAGCAGACGCCGTCGTATATAATTACACGCGAGAACGCGTAATGGCCGCGAGGCACGCGTAATGGCCGCGCGCGAATTGTACGTATGGAACTTTCTATCACTTTCGTTTAGAATCAAACACGCGTAATTACACGACGACGATGGTTTCTATAGAGAAAGAGAAGATCATCGTTCTGTAGAACGATTATTGTATAGTAACAGCATGTGTTGCTGGCTATTAACTCGTTAAAAGCTTCTAAAATTAACCGAAATGTTTTTCAACGCGTGAGAGAGAGCAATAATGTTACAAAGTCGTCGTCGTCGTCGTGGTCCGCTTACTTGAAGCTGAGGAAAACACACGACGATTAAAAAACCAACGACGACGGCTGCCAATATACGTGAGGGGGAGAAGAGAAGCTGAGTTTCTGAGAAAAGTATTTTTCCGGTGGCACCACGACGAATACGACGACGTCTATCGTGGTGTCTCGGCGCTTTTGCTGGAGCTATGCCAGACGCGCGTTTCCGCAAAATTTAGGAGACCGCGGGAATTCCGTTGCGTCAGAGTTTCATATGTGTGTATATACACACGCTTGCGCGCGGAAGCTGAAGATCGATTGGGATGTTTGAGGAAATTCTGGGAATTAGAAACAATGTTTTGACGATATATGTGAGTGTGTATATACATTCGAATGAGAGAGGCTATTAATTTTTTGATTGCGAAAAGGTTATATTTTCGTGTCTCAAAATGTTACAAATTAAAGGCCCGAATATCTAGCTGGCTAATCGTACACGTCAAACCGCTTCTCGACTTTCTCTGTTACATAACAGCAACTTCATCTCCCACGTTTCTCTCTTCACTCAACACACACATACACATACTGTACACATTATACCCCCCAAAAAAAGAAAAAATCTCCATCAGAGTCAGATCTCTGACCTTACCCTCTCTCTCTCTCTTCACAAGACCTCGATTTCGAAAATCGCACATCAACGTATGTGCTTACCAGAGTTCCTTGAACTCTCTGTCTCTCTCTCTCTCTTTCTTGTTGCGTCATTCGGCGCACGCTCGCGGAAATAGTCAAATTGGCTTCCAGCTCGCGTTGACAGCGTCGCGGGAGATTGAAACCGCGTGCCTGAGGAGAATTGAACGTGTGGTAACGTGGCAAGACTGCGCGACGCGTACTGACCGTTAAGAAGGAGGGAGGAGAGGACGTATTTTTAGAGCGGAATGTATAGGGAATTAATGAGCATGAACGACGAGGTATACTTTTTTTCTTTTTTAAAAGGGGAATTTCCAAGTGTATTGCATTGTTGTTGTCGTCGAAAAGGTGTAACCAAAAGTATCGGGTTTGGATAAAATTTCAGTAACTAATAAATTTCAGTTTATTATTTTTTTGGTGTTAGTTCTCTCTGCTATAAAAGAAAAAAGAAAAACACGAGTATAACAAGAGAAAATTGCTTAACCGGGCCTTTAGAATCCTCGTTTATAAATCAAACCCTCGTGTACACTAAATCATCGACAACAGAGCCCCTGAATAAATTATCGCGCAGCAGCGACACTTTAAAAATACTAAACGCTAAGCTTGCGTATAAAAATAGCAATATATACGGACTTATAGACAATCAATTCCCGCGCGCAACGTCAGAAAAAAGCAGCAACGCGACGTTCCATCGTCGTTATATCCACCACCTCCTCTACCCCGCACGCCCCGTCGTTCCTCGGTAATGTGACCTTTGCACACGAAACGTCATGTGGAGCGATAACTCGATAGCAGAGCCCCGAGTAAAAATAGCCTCGACGCGCGCGCGCGCGCGAGCAACGACGTATATAAAAAGGAAAGCAGCTCGAAGAGAGAGAGAGAGAGAGACGATGGCTTAATCGCCATAACGCTTGGCTAATTTCCTTCCT
>JAWWEQ010036859.1:0-19917 GCA_035583055.1 Torymus tubicola
ACGATGGGTTGACTCATTACACATTGGAAATCTAAGTAGATTTAAGTTTAATTATAATTAATTTTAAGCGTATAATTAAGAAAAGCACCATGGTAAGAACCTACAAAAAAAGTCGAATAGACTTAACTATACGGAGGGACAGATGCACGTCGCTGACAGTTCATCGTTTCGTGTGCTACTCGTGCCCCACCCCCTGTCACTCGTGCCCCTTAGGGGGGTACGTGGAACATTTTTAAACGTTTTGCTTTTTCATTTTTAGTGAACAATACGGGTTTATAAAACGTTTTCTATCACTAGAATCGTGTTTTGGATGAACTGATCTATTGATTACATATTTTATTATTATGTCAATATGTTTTTAATATATTTAATTTCAATTTAAAATTAGGGTATCCATGACGCCCCGCCCTCTTCTACAAATGTGTCGCTTCTATTTATATCGAAAATCCTAATCAACGAACCTATTACTCGGTGTAATACTCACTCAAATAATTTGGGTAATGAAGGTAATTAAGACCACGTACTTGATGTGTTTTAACACCTAGAGGCAAAAAGCTACGCAACGCACAACCTAACCTTCGTCATCGGCTACCTCGAACATCTACACGACGTAGTTGATGGGTTTCAACACCTAGAGGCAAAAAAATACGGAGCGCACCACCTAGACTCCGTCATCGGCTACCGCGAATACCTAGACGATGTACTTGATGCGTTTCAACACCTAGAAGCAAAACGCTACGGAGCGCACCATCTAGACTCCGTCATCGACTATCCCGAACACCTACACACGAATTTGATGTCTATCAACACCTAGAGGCTAAAGATATTAAAACGAGCGCTGCTCTCTCTCGCTCGCACGCTGTCTCGCAGTGATCGCTGTTCGCTGTATATTATAATATGTGTATACGCCGGAAGTGTCGTCAAAGCTGCAAATCGGCAAACCGGATGTGGGAATAACAAGACGAAAAGGAAAACCAACAAAAAATAATTCAGTTGTCTGTATCTTTTGAACAAGATAATATTTTTACTCAAAACTTTTTGTGGACCTATAGTAAAACGGGGACTTCGTGTTTATCTACTTTTGGATTAATATAAATGTAATTTAGGAAAGCAATGAATAGTTCAAAATCTTGGATACCCATTTCAATGTATATAATCGCGCGGTCGACCCTCAGGCTTCTTCTATACTTGCCTTCGGAGCGCTCCCGCGCTCCATGATATGTTATGTATATCTTATGTAAGTTTTTTCTTTGTACCACAACTTATAAAAAAAACATTTGAGCTTTTACCTATAAAAATACATCACCGGTTTGCTAAGAAAAATTTTTTAAATGTTTAAAAAAAATTAGCTTTTGTGATAAATGGATGTATACAAAAAATGACTAAAAGTAAGTTTTCACATTTAATATTATGGGCTAAATATATTTACGTTAAAACATATATATTATATATGTTATATAATATATATGTTGTATACGAGGTTATATATTATATAATATATACGTTATATACGAGGTTATATATTATATATAATATATATTATATATTATATATGTTTTAACGTAAATATATTTAGCCCAAAATATTAAATGTGAAAACTTATTTTGTATTTAGGGAAGGAAAAAAACATAGCCAGTTTATATATGAGTATAGTTTTACTTTTAGTCATTTTTTGTATACATCCATTTATCACAAAAGCTAATTTTTTTTAAACATTTAAATAATTTTTCTTAGCAAACCGGTGATGTATTTTTATAGGTAAAAACTCAAATGTTTTTTTATAAGCTATGATACAAAGAAAAAATTTACATAAGATATACATAACATATTTTATAATCAATAATGTACTGCAGTCTATAAATATATTACAAATAATATATTTTCCCATTCAATGGTGTTGCCAACCTAAATTTTGAGAAAAAAAAATCGCATTTGAGTTTGCTCCTTTTTGAACCGGACGCCGAGTTGACCCCTTTTTGAAGACGACGTCGAGTTGACTCCCTTTTAATCCAGAGCGACGATATTATATGTTGATGAACAGAGCTTTATCCGAACGCCAATTCTGCATCATTTTTCTCATTTAAATAAAGTGTAAACGTTTTAAAAATCGTTATTACAAATTGTTATAATTGTTTTAATGTTTTTTCAGATCACATAATAATTTGAATAATTGATAAACTCGATGGACCATTGACATTGTGAAAATCGATTTTATGGAGTATGCGTGTACGAGTGTGTGTTTATGAATTATACGTATACATACTTTATACGTATACATTTAAAAATACAAATTATGAATTTTTTTTAAATATCTCTAGAAAAAATAAGTATTTAACTATTTCTATTAAAAATATACCCTACAAAGCATCCATCGTTACCATCAAACAACCTTTCAACATAATAATCGAACCCCTTCCTCATTTCCAGCTTCCTTTAAGAAAAAAAAAAATTCGCCTATAATACCCAACCATTTCCTTATCACCGCAACTCCACCACACGGCCATCGGCACAATCCTTCCTTCCTTCTCCCAAACCCTTCATAGTCCCGTTACATCGGCACGACAGAATCGAATCAATCACCCCTTCCCACCTTCACCTTCGAATTTGCCGCTAGCCATACTACATATATCCCACCGCACTCAACGCGCGCGCGTGTCGCTAAGGAGCCGAAGCTGCGCTAAGTTAATTTACCTTCGCCGTCAGCTCGGAGGGTAGGTAGATATAGTAGTAGGTAGGTAGGTAGACGCAGTTAGTTGGCGAACTAGTTTCTTCGAATAGAATTATCAGTCGTTTGTTGATTTTCGCGTTGAAGGAGCGAGAGGGTGAGGGAGGAGACACGAGTTCAATGGAAGTTCGCGCGTTGGTGAGAAGCCTATTTTCCATTGAGAGAGAGAGAGAGAGAGAGAGAGAGAGAGTGAACCTGATGGCGTTGCAGAAAGGGGTCTGACCTAATTTGACCCCTGAATGTGGGCGCGATTCGTGCGAGAGTTCGTATATATATATAGCTTCTGCGTGTGGCATTCCTGTCGGAAGTGAAGGTTTCGCGTATTTGTAAGTTGGAAATCGTTATAAATTTATGATAATGTTCATGTGCTTGTTTCAGAGATTTTCATGGTCACAAGTGTTGCAGGCAAGTTTGTCTTTATTATAAAGAGTTTTTTGAGCGTTTGCTAGTTGTTTTTGTGTAAAATTTGATTCTTCGTTTATAAATTTGGATACGTGCATTATTTTGTTACTATAAGTCTACTTGTACATTAAATTTTTATTTTTTTTTAAATTTTTTAATGATAAATTTAGTTTTACGGCCTCCATGTGCCAAACTAAAAATAATAACATTTTACAAAAATAAGTTTCATCGTATCTATACAAATTTTACATAACATTTATATCGAAATCTAATCTTAGACCAATCGATTTTTCATTACTCATTAAACTCATCAACATCAATCTATCATAATAATTCATATATATATATAAAAACGTAAAAAACTTGCTCACTTATTTTATAATTTCTTCCAGCGTATATAAAATCAATCATTATTTTAATCTTAATAAATACCATAGAAATCGCTCGCACAGTATATAGCTCAGTATATATATTTTACGGCATTTTCAGCGTTCTCGAAAATAACATTAAATCTCCGCTCGCCGTCAAAATACCGTACGCCTCTAATCTTAAAAATAAATTCCCCACCCGGATAAACCCGTATAGCAACAAATTATATATCGCTTCCCTATACATATAACCCGCTTCGCGAAAGCTCTCGATTCTTATAATCTCCTCTCTCTCTTAAAAAATAACAAAGAATAAAAAAGACGACACAGTCTTGCGCGAAAATAAAAGAAGAAGACGCGCTGCGAGACACTATTAAACGGTGACTCGCACAAGAGATTATACGTCGACTCTTGGCGACCGTCCAAACGGCCAGCTGATGCTCGTGAATCTTATACGCGACGCGCGGACGCGTATTTTTCGGAAATCAAGAAGCGTTGCCGTTGGGCTATAACGAAAGACGGTTCGTACTGTCGATGGGGAAGGCTGTGAGCGTCTTCGTTAAGTGTGTTCTTTAATATTGTTAAAAAGATGCGTTATACACGATGTTAAAGCGAGTGTAGGTATAGCTATGTTGAATTTCGAACGCGTATTCCTTTAAAGTTTAAAACACTTTTGGAATAGTTCTGCTTTTTTTGAATGGAAGGCTTTGTAACAGAGAAATTTTCAAACTATAGATTCAGATGGATTTTAATTTTTTAGGGATTGCTGAGTCAGTATACAGATTTGTGTATGTGTTACTGTATGCTGTAAATTTTAAACCATTGTAATTGTTAAGATAGGTTGAATAAATTTGTAAATATTTTGACAGATTGAATGGTATTTATTCTACAATTCTCAATAAAATTTAATCTTAAAAAAAATTTAATTGAACAAGTATTTTGAAAGAATCAGATATATTTTTATACATTTTATAACTAATAATTACGTTGTAATTCATTCTGCATTTTAAAGCAAATTTACAAGATCGAACAATTGATTTATTCAAATCAATTATAAAAAATAAATTTGAAGCATTTATTGATCATAATATATAGAAGATAAATATATAGTGTATTCAACTGTTATATATGTGGAATTATAGTTTTTTTGTTTCATAAAATTTTATAGAAGCAAAAAATACGACTTTGAAATAATACCTTGTTTTGCAGAAACTAAGAAATATATACTATTTGAGAGCTTTTTCGATATTTGTATAGAAATGTGCAGTGTAATTTTGATTGTATTTACTCGATAAACGTCTCGTTTATTGATACTTTCAAAAAAAGATCTTTTTTTTAACAGTGAGTTTATAAGTAACAATGAGACAAGTAAATAGAAACTATCTGTAAAATTTAATATGTTAGAAATGCTCCTTGGACAATTACAATAACGTTATTACTACTTATTAGAACATAAACTATTTTATTTTTACATACACGAATGAGAAATAAGATTATATGCATTATAATATGCAGATAACACAAAATTTTCTCTACAGATTGGTGTTTCGATTTTATTATGTCGACAAGATCTCGCATCCATTAGTATCCATATTTTTGTACTTAAATAATGTTCAAATGTAAATTCTGTATTTCGTGTACATGAAATTCGACTAATTTTAGCTGTGAATAAATAATATATTGTAGAAGTACATTCAAAATGTGCAAAATTTAATATCCTTATATAAATAAATACTCGTTAAACTAATTATCACACGGCATTTCAAAACATCAAAAGACAATTTACAATCTTACATCTTACATCCTCTATTTTTCTAACAATTATCCTCAATAATTACTAAATATACAATGTACCATCAACAACGTAAAATTGTTGGATAGACCAAACTTCCCGAAACTTTTCCCGTTTCTTCGTAACCGGAAGTACACCCTCATTAGCCCCGAACCCAGGGTTCCATTTCCGATCTCGTACTTCGGGATCGGCCACGTATACGTGGTACTATAACCAGATGAAAATCGAGGCGTGGTCGTATAACCCACGTAGCGAACGTAAAACGTTAACGACGTCGTGCGTTTTACCACCGACTGTTAGCACTTATATATCTGTGCGACTTCTGCGCATATATATATATATATATAGTTGGCATTCGTGATATCTCTAATAACTGTCGTATACGTTTTAGTTTTTGATTGATGTATAGAGATGAGTGTGTGACGTTTCGAATGTTGCATGGGTCACAACTTGGTATGGTATATATTTTGCATCGAGCGCGGCTTGAGCTTAGTACGCTTGCGTATATAGCTTTTATGAAGGGTCGTTGCGCGTTGCGCCTATATAGCAGACTCGAGAAACGTTGCTATTTAATTGAATGGTGAGATTTACGGCTTATACCACTGTGCAGAGGAGAAAAGATAGTTTGTCGCTGAGAATCATGACTTTATAATTGAGGCACGAATTCGGAATAACTCCAGATATGTTGCTATTGTTAACAAATAAATAAAGATAAATGGTAAATTGAATTTACAGTACTTTTTATGTATGTGTTAAATTGTTTAATGGATAAAAATTACCATGTCTAATTGTAAATGTGAGGCAGAATTGGAATACCATAAAATTCCCATAATTTATGGTACTGTTTACTATAAATATAATTGTAATATTTTGAATAATTCAAAACAGTCTCCCTTTTATGATGAGACGTGGCAATTTTTACTACAAAATTTTTCTCCATGCGATAATATAATAACTTTTAACATATTTTATACTTTTTAATTTAAATAACTATTAACTTGCGATTTTTATCTATTATGAATTATGAATAATAAAATTTCTATCTCTCTTTCTCTCTTTTACATGTGAATGTCTTACACAGATATTTACACAATTCCTAAGCTGTAAATGTATGTACCTATTTAAAAATTTCGAGTTGCGAGTCGCGGATAATCCTTACTATGACTTTGTATTAGTTGATATATGCAGGGTCGCGAACTCCTTAACAATTAAACGCGAATTTATGTGACGCGCTTTTTGATCGTGGATTATACTCTTGCAGGCGTATAAAGCTCGAGCCGCAAGTCGTGAACTATAGCACTATGGAAAGGTGTACGTGGTTGGTTTTTATACAGAATAAGTTGATTGCGCACGAATCGCTCGGATTAAAAAGTATTGTGAAATAATGTATATCTTTATGAATAAAAGTAAAGGTTTTATATTAAAAGAGAAACATTATAACATTCAGGTTTTCGTAGATTTTAGAATCATTTAATAGGACCTCTGTTATCTATCTTTTAACAAGTATACAATTTTTATGTTTTTTTTCTATTTGAGATAGATTATGTCTAAAGTTTCATAGGTAGTTGAAGAAATTTCCATAATTTTATCTGTAATATACATATTATGAGACGGGATAAGATAATTTGAAAAATTTAATAGGGACAAAATTAAAAAAAGCATTTCAGGGACTTAACTGTAAAGTGATTTAGCTAAAGTTAACATTTTTTAAATAATTGACACGAAAGCTAAATATTTTTTATATTTAGAATTTGTAAAGGTTATACAATATTATCGATAATATACAATAAACATTTGTTTTCAAATTATAATTTTATTGCCTAATATAAGCATAGATTGTACTATACAAGAATTTTTCTTTACAAATATCTATTACGAATATTTTAACTTCTTTTAAAATACCTCAATTGTCTCTAACATCTATACTATATATAAATAAATACTTATGTATTTGTAATTATTTTGATATAATATTGATAATTATAAGTAATATAATATTTGATAATTTTTATATGTAAAATCATTTTCAAGTTGTGACTTTGTAATTCTCAATAAGCGTATAGATCTTCACAATACGACGATCTACGTATATATGCATGCTATTAGATTTTAAAAGAAAATTACCAAATCAACTTAAGAATGTTCTCGAAAAATATCACATTAATAATCGCAACAACTGCTTATTATAATATTTCTTCTAACAATCGCCGGTAGATCTCATTTTACGTCCGCAAACACATCTTTCGTGTTTTGACAAACACTCTGCTTGAAACAACACCCCGTATACACACCACGCGTGTACCTGCTAATTAGGTATATATACCGTCAGTGCGCAACACCCATCCTCTCTCTCTGTCGCTCTCTCTCTGTCTCTCTCGATTTCCAAGCTAAACAAATCCATTTACTGAATAGTTTCGCTAATTACTCGTCTGGCCGCTTGTTGTTTACACGCCGAAATAACGGCCAATGACCAATTTGTCGAGATGGTACACACACACATATACACACGTTATATACGTGTATGTATCGTTCGGTAAGTTTCGCGCGAAATACGTTTATATCCCGCGGCTGATTGTAAACAGCTCGTGCGCGGCTGCGGTCCTGATCGCGTTTTGAATGGTATAGATGCAATGATGATATAGTGGCGGTTCGGCTTGGAAATGTGTATAAGAGTTGTGAGGTATACTCATAAAGGTAGAATTGTTGTTGGATTGTTTGCTTTGTCGTATATGTTATGTGGGGTAAAACGTGTTTTATGCTCGTAAATTGCTTTTTGAATTTGTCAGAATATGTGTACATTGGTTACAACGTTAGCAAATTTTTCCATTTTATTTAGTACTAGAGAGAAATTTTTGATTATTTTATTTCTACATAAATCAGTAAAGTGTATATATACATAAATATAGGGTAAATATTGAAATTAAATATATTATTAAATTAAATGTTTTGCTAATATTTTTTAAACGACACTCCCAAGCAATTGACCAGATATAAGTCGTTTAAATGAAATTGCTTTCCTTTGATAAAAAATTATACGAAGCTGTGCAAAGAAAAGAATAAGAAAATGGAAATTCTTTTAAAGGGTAATCTTAAGCTGTAATCCTTTGCGTAATCGCTAAATTCGCCGAGGCGTGTAATTTTCTTTGTTTTTAGATTCGTTTAAAAAGAGTATACCGAGACTAATGGGGTTAATTATTATTTTACCTAATTAAATTTAACCCTATTTTTAATACTTTTTCATACGATCCACACAATAATTTATAAAATTCCTTTCTCCACACAATACAAGCAATACACTTAACGTAATTGAATGATACGTTGCTTTACTAGAGGACACTAAATTTAATTTGTATAAACAAATATATTATACGAAAATCCCTTCATCAAAATTCTCCATTACAATAATACCATTCAAATGATACTAACGTCCCTTTTCACCTACACTTCTGCTCTTCATACTCTACAACAACATATCAAACGTGCACTCGTTATATTATCGTTATTACGGCATTTCGTGCCGTCGAATCATCTCTCGAATATTGCGCGAAAAGTACGTTAAACGCGCACTTCGTTAATAATCTCTCGTTCGCGGTGGTCGCGTAATTCTCTCTCGCTCTCTCACGGATGATAAACGAACGATGCGCGTAATTGAACATTTGCATGATTCGGAAAAATTGCGTGATGATTCTTCATTATACAGATGGAAGGGTGGAAAATACTTGGCAAAATCGAGTTACGTTTGTACAGAGAGGGAGAGATGGAGAGAGATGTTTGAGTGAGTGGTGAAGTGTAACGGTAGCATATACGAGTGGTAGTCACTTGATCTGGTGATATGGATTTACGATTTTGGGATGGTACTCTCGAGGGTTATCGAATACTTTTTTTTTTTAAGAGTAGTAGTTGGACGTTTAGTGTATCTTTTTGAGTAAAATTGATTGGTTTCTGGTTTGAGAGTTTGGAATAAATGTTTATTTTTTAAAAATCTTATATTTACATTCATATAAATAAATGACATATTTACAAATTTGTAATATTTCGCATCTTTCAAATAACTTCAATATTTAATAAACCGTTTTCATATCTATAGCAATATAAGAAATGCAAACAAGGTCTCATATGAAAGAATAAGTTTTCGCAAAAAATTTATAGATTTAACAAATATATTAACAATAAGTAAATAAATAAACGTATCAATGAACCTAAGTATAAAATTAATATTTGTGCGTTTACTCGAGCACACCTTTTAGAAACAGTCTAGCATGAGGGAACCCATGAGAGAATGTCGTGTACAAGGGGCCAAAAACGCGACTAATCAGTTGCGTGGGCTTACTTTTTCTGCTTATCAGTGATGCTTTTTACGTCTCGCGGACACACTCAGCTTACGAATAAATGAAATTGAATCAAGCACGCATTGGGCGACCTTTTAAATAGGGGTTAGGAATATTTTTAACTGGCATTTCAATTTAATATTTTATACGTTTTTTCTTTTAATAAACCTATTTACAATACTAATTTATGTTGTTACTGTGTATTTTTGTCAATCACGATTATCAAAGTGTATTTATATGAACTAAAATGATTCAAATTTACTTTTATTTGAATGGCGTCAGTCGCATACTTTTTAATCTGAGATTTTCAATGTGAATGTGGGAAAGATAAAAATATTGTTCAAATTAAATTTGATTACTTACAGATACTGTAGTTTCTAAATATTTCCAACAATTACTAACTAGTATAACTTAAAGCATTTTGTTAATCATTTCATCTTGAAATAAGCAACAAATCTTAATCAATATACTATCACAGATTTTTTTTATAACATGTTCCCAATAACGTATATAATTCACTAACAATTATTGATCTTATTATGACCAATATTCATTCAAAATTGCATATTACACTAAACGCTATAGTCGAATAAATATCATTTTAAAATTTATTAAAGATTGACAAATGTTCATTAGCAAAACCCGAAGCGAATAACCAACGTGCATTGGACATTCCCGGCAGTTAACGGAATGGCAACTGTAGCCGCGGAAAATCCAATAACGTCTAAGATGATCTTCGTTTCAGAATCCTCGATGAGCAGAATTGGCAGAGCGAATGGTTAGCAATCCGTTAGCTCCACCGTGTGTGAATCGTGGGCATGGACCTACCGATGCCGATAAATGATTAACTTTACCAGGCAATAAGTTGAGTCTATCAATAAAAGAATAATTGTTAAGAAAAAATAATATATTATTGTGGGATTGGATGTAGCGCGTATCAAAAAGCTCTGCTATATAAACCAAGATGAGAGGCTTACAAATAGGTAGCTTAGAACGGGGTTTTATATGAGTGGTTATTCTCTTATTTTATGATTGGGGAGAACCCAGTGAAATGGAAAAACTTATTGAAAATAGAAGTGATCGGTGCGAGGTGCACACGTGTTTTAAGTGAGAGGGCCAACTATTCGGCCAACACCCGAGGATATGTACAAATGAGGGCGAATGGGTAACTCCAGAGTGTCGCAGATCGGTATATTTGCAGTCGTAGTAAATCTTTATACATATCTTTATATTTTTCCACAATATACGTACTTATTGTATTTTCAAGAGTTTTGGTTCATTTTGCACATCTCACTACGCGAAGTTCCACATTATTGAGACAGCAATTTTAGAAAGTTGTATCGACAATATAAAACTGTATATGCGACGTTTGATCACCGAAAAATTATGTGAGAATAAATACGCTGATGGTCCATGATAGCACATCATTTTGTATTAAAATTTGAATTGTACTATACCAAAATTGCGTTTCTAACGTATACAAAAATATATAATAAACAATGTAAACAATCAATTAAGCATTTAATGTTACATTCGAGTATACAAATCTCATTAGTCCCTGTTATCACATACACAAAAGTACAAAAAATTTACAAACCGAAATCAGCACGTTATCACCTTACGTATATACAAAATAAATTACGACAAAAGCCCAAAACAAAACTAATACAAAATAATTTACATCCTCCTATACAGTATATTTACCATCAATTAACTCACTGCTCATCTCTAAACATACATACTTAAACTCATCTCGAACCAATAAAATAACGAAATACAACATAACATAATAACCTCGCAGCTCATATAATAAACGCGCGAGCGCATAGAGAGAGAACCATTCATTCGGCTAGATATTAACCACGCTCTTCATAAAGCGCATGAGCGCGTGCGAACTCTCTCACCACGCGCACGCACGCGCGCGTGTATGTCACACGCGCAGTCGACTCTCTCGAAATACACACGCGTTTTATTTGCGACACACACGCGCGCGCCTCTCCCGCGGCTCTATTTATAAAAAGCCCGCGCCGTGCGCGTCGCGACGGAAGAGACATACATATATATATAAGCGAGGAGAGAAGTATATAGAACGGTATAAGCATTGTGTCGCAGGGTTGAACGATCGAGGAAAGGCGCGCGGAGGATTGATTTTTTTCTCTCTCTCTCGGGTTCTCTGGAACGATGATAATCAAGGTTTTGGAGTGCTGTGGAAATTTGAAGGAGTCATGGTCGTGGGTTGTACAGTGAAATATGATTAATTTTACATGTACAGCGGGTCTTTTTTCTTAGGGAAAAGATGGGGGTAGTGGTATTCTACCAGCCAAAGGATACCCATTAGGGCTATGCTGAAGGAAAAGATTAGGAGTGATAGTAGTAGCGTGTAACATACTATGGTTGTGGTGTAGGTACCTAAAGACGCTAATCTAGTCATTGGAACGGAATATTTTTGATGTCGTATATGGTTGTATTAATGTCTTTTTGTTATGTTTTTTTTTTAATCTCTTTGACATAGGTAAAGGGTAGAACGAGAAATATCTGTGCCGTTGTAATTTATAAGGAGCTGATAAACTTTTTAAGATATGGTTGTTGTGTACGCCACCTAGTTGATTGACGCGGTAACAGTTAAAAATTACACGGTTTTCTAATGAATAACAGGTTTATTATGTTATTTGTAAATAGTTATTTACATATTACGAAAGTAAATGGAATATTCTTTTGAAGAATTTGACAATTCACATAATTTTCCTTGATTTGAAAATTTAAGCTCAGAAAGCAGAGATGAAACTTGATGTACAATTCGCATGTTGGTGGTTCTTGTGAAGAAATTTATCAAAGTTTTACAAAACTTTTTAAAAGTTTTACAATTTTTACTGGAATAGTGTGCATCGTTCACAGTACATACAAGATTTCAAAAATATACAGATATACTGAAACTACGTTTAAGAAAAAAAAAATTGAATTTAACTAATTCTTAGAGACTTATTTAATAATTTGTCAATTTTTGAATTCTTACTTTACCATCGATTTATTATACCGCTCTATTCCATAAACAATCAATAAGAGTGCAAGAACAAAGACCAAAAATAAAATTTTTACTGCGAGATACCAATAAAAAACTCTCACTGATATTCGCATGTCTTTGCGTTCTTTTGCCATTGTTATATATTTAAGTAAATGTACCAAATATATTAAATATCGTAGAACGTAAAGCGATTTCGTGCTTAAATTTTTTATTTGTGATTAATCTTCTATTGCCTTTACCCTAGCAAGGAAAGCTGTATAACGTCCAATTTCCCGTATAATAAGTAACAGCATTATTATAAAAAAAAAAATTATAAGCTTTAGAATAATTGCATAGCCAATTAATCCCCAATCCATTGAATTTGATGTATTAAATAAGTATAATTTATATTAGGTTTGTGCTTTTGATTTTAACTTAGGATTTAATAGCTAGTATCTCGCTATACGAGAAAAAGATGAGATGCCAAGATGTATGGAGAGAACCATTGATTTACTTGTGATAATCATATTGACACCTGGTGGTTTGTATACTTATTATTTGTCTGAATTTTCGCCAAGTTTGAAAAGGATCTATTCAAATCGTTGAATTTTTTCTAACAGCGGAATAATTAAATATAATCGTAATTTAATTTATTAACTCTTTTGATTAAAGATCATTTATATCTCAATGTTTAGATAAAGACTTTCATATAAGTTTCCTAATTTCAACTAAAGTTCTGCAATGAATAAACATTCTGTAATTATTAGAATTAATAATTTATATTATAGATAATATGGATACTACATTCGCAGCTGCTTCTTTTAGAATAAATACACTTTTAAAGTGTGTACAACAATTTCCGTGCATTCATATCTAGCTTTCAAAGCATTAAAGAACTTGAATAATTTAGATTTTCTATATTCATTGTATATTTGATTTATGTCGAAGCAAAGACGTCTGTCTTGAAACTCAATAATTTCGTATACTTGTTTACACTTGAAGGTGAACTAATCAAACTTTAGGAAAGTACTTACATAGAAGGACTTTGAATTCTAAATACTGTGACATAATAGATGGGCGTTGATTGTGTATAAGCGAACTCGCCAACTCGGTATATTCTGACGATATTCTGATAAACATTTACGCTAAATTATAAATCGCATGTATATTATATTAGAGCTTTTATCATTTTTCTTACAGCTTCTTGATCCCATTAATTATACCATTAACAGTTACAATCTTTTATAATTAAAAAAATCTCATCGAAGCATCTATCTTCCGAGAAAATTTGTGCAATATATATTTTTAATTAAATATAATTTCTTAATGACTCATATATATATATATATATATATATATTAGCAGCAATGCGTATATACCAATAAAATAAAAATTATTTAAATTTAACATAAAATATCCATCATTTTTTTGTCAATACATATTGTTCTCATTCATTAATCAGTGCTTGGAAGCTATATAAAAATTTTGAAAATTCTAAAGTCTAAAAAGCTTCCTCAATATTCAAAATTAAATTGTGAATGATTAGCAGCTTTAACATGATTCACGCGTTGCATTTAATCAAGTATTTAAACTGATTGCATATGTTATCAAAGTTGATGAACAATTTAAATATAATTTCATCACTATACGAACTTTGCAAATGACTACTAGAATTTATTATCAAACTTCTGATATTAACCATATAAATTATATTATAATAAATTACAACTATATGCGCGTGTGTATTTCACATCAGCATTAACCATAGTAATTCAAGTTTTAACCAAGCACTAACAGAAAATCATTAAAAAAAAAGATGTATTTAAAAGAAACGAAACGTAAAATCAACTCGTTGAATATTTACAGACGAAAACATCCAAATTTGATAATCTCTCTTACGTCTCAATTCCGAATAAACAGTCTCGCGTGACGCTCGCGGGCTTTTTATCCATACGCGCGCTTGCGCACTATATACCCGCCGTGCTTGAAATTCGCGTACATGAATGCACCTTTGGCATGGTGCCAACGTAAACTATTTTCATTTCACCGGAAATCATTTTTTCCGTCTCCGGTCTTTTTCCGATATTTCTCGCGGTCATTTCTTTCTCCCGCATCAAGCGAGGTACGTCAAGTGCGTGTTCGATATTACTGTTCGAGTTGTTCGTATATATACTCGAGAACTTTGACGAATGGATTATGGTAAGTTTAACGCATATATATATATGGAAAGTATGTTTGTACGAGTAAACGTCGTATGATTTATGTGTTTCTTTAGATAATATAAATACGAGACTTATTTTAGAAGCCGTTAGATCCGTAAAGCGGCGCGAGACGTTTGGAAATTATCGGAGGTCCTATAAATTTATACGAATAAATTGCCGCGATTAGGGGAGTACATGAAAGCGTATAAGCTTTTCATTTATTTCTGTAATTTAGTTGCGTTTGGCTGCTTAAGTGGCCAATAAATATTTACTCGAATCACAAATGCAATCATCGGTCAGAATTATATTTTCCCTGTGAAAACGAATACCAAAGGTATAGTGGTCAGAAATTCAGAAATGATTGTTTATTTAAGGCAAATTTGACTTAAAAATATAATATTATAAACAAGCGAATTCAAGCAACAACAACAACAGGTATTAAAAAGTTTATTAAAAACAAAAGAGTGTAAACTGAGCACAGGCTGTTATTAATATACCAACAAAAATGTTTTTTTTTTTAAATAACACACCACACCTATATTGATTTTCCAAAGCTCTATATAAATATACTCCACAAACCCCTCAACCCATTTATAATTAGCCCCTACAACCATTTGTATCATATCCAGATTTGCTATATAATAACTCGTGTACTCCTCATCTTCTCTATTCCCTCTCGTCACCATATATACATTTCCAAGAGACCTCAACAATCCCCTCCGTCCGAATTCCCAAGCCTACTCTCTCCGCGTGCTCTTTATTTTAAGAACGTTCGCATACACATACATACACACACACACGCACATATATATATATATATATATATATATATATATATATACGTGGGACAAATCGATCCCGTGCGGGCGTCAGCTCGCGAGAACTGCTACAGCGTTCGAGCCGAATAACGAATTAATTAGATCTCGGGTCTACGCGTCTGTCGACTATATACGCTTCGAGTGAACGCGTACGTACAAAGGCGTGAGTGAGGCGCGCGTTACTGACCACATAATCACTAATTTCGGTTTAATTGATTCATAGCCTCTACCCGGGATTTTATATATTGCTCAACGTGGATGTTTGTACTCTGCGGGTCGTAGAAATTTGTGTGTGTGTGTTTTGGAGATTTTTGTTTGTTAATGTATATACGAGTGGTGAGTAGAAGATAATCAAGAGGTGGTAGTGATGAATGAGTGATGTGGTTGTGCAATACGAATGGTGAATGCAATTAGTGGAGTTTTAGCGAGTTTGAGTGTAATGAGAATTTGTGTATTAATAACGGTTGATTGTTGATGAAAGGGTTATAGGTACGTGTAAAATTTAGTTTCGACGTATATATATGTCGTTGAAACGATGGATAACATCAACTCAATTGTTGAATGACATTGTGACAATGTAGAATGTTATACTGCTTAACATGTGTCGTTCTCGGCACTTGCGATTATTTAGCTGTGATGTAGAAGTATACCAATCACAGAAATCATATATATTTAATATTCTTTCATTTAAGTAATTTTTATAAATAAATTTCCCATTTACAGAGTTTATTTGCATGTCATCATTTTCTTTTAATAATTAAGCTATAAATATATGTTTTGTAGATAGCAGTAAAATCAAAGTATATAAACACATTTCTTTTATTCTCAAATAAACTTTAGCTCAAATAATAAATATTCACAGAGACAAGTAAAAATTGCATTTCAATTGTAACAAACTACAAAACACTATATAACAACAATAAAATAAATTCTACTCTACAAATAATTTTCATATTCTTATATATACAAACGACGGCGGCATTAAAAAGCACACGAGCTTAATGACACGAGCATTCCACATTTCGTGTGCAACAACCCCAACGGCACTGATTACGCGCACCAAACAAACACTCGCACGTGCTCTCAAAAGAATCCATCCGCACCGCAGCGTTAAAATTTCGCGCGAAATATATGCGCATAAGTCGACAGCTGACTCACTTTTTCCTCTGAATGCATTTTTCACACGCGCCGCGGAGAAAAATAGAATAACATTTTCGTTATAAAGCGCCTCCCGTATAGAGAAGACAATAAACCGCGAGCGCTATGAAATCCTTTCTTTTTTTGCACATATACTGTATGTTCTTCATTAAAAAGTCCAAGATTTTCGACGTCGCCGCGCACGACTCGTTGAACAGCATTCGAGAGGAGCGAAAGCTTATTGCGGAAGTTGCTGGTTCTATTGTTCACTGGAATTTATTCAATTCGGGGTAAGTTTGGTGTGGTTTGTATATGTATAGGGAACGAAGTGTGGAACCGGGAGATTTTTTTGTCGAGATGCTGCGAAGTGTAAGAACTGAAATAGGATTTCGCGGAGATCGTTTGTGTATTTTTTTCGCGTTTGCACGAAATGGATTTCATGGGTCAACGTTTATAAAATTAGATAAATTTCCAGTATTATGGAAAAATTTGGGGAATATTCTACCTTTGTTTGATAAATAAACAACAAACTATACGAGTTATATACGGTATATACAATTTTACGTTATAAAATGCTCGGAATTTTGCAATGCTTCTTTTTTGTGACAATAAAAGGAAATACAATTAATATTTCTGTATAATAAAAACATATTGGTCTGCATTGTTTAAAACCAATTTGTAACAGAAAAAATGAGAAATAAATTCGATAAATGAATAAAATATATTTTGCAATTATATATACACCTATTTCAGATATTGACCAATGAATGTCAGTACTTGTATTAGGATGTTAATTAAGAAAATAGATAGTACGATATTTAACGAATCGAAAGTCGAAGCGATTTTATCAATATATAATTCATCTTCAAACGAAATGAAAAACGTTCTTAATCAAATAGTGAGAATAATTTCATTTTATCAAGTCAAATTGTGGTTCACTACGCAAAGTGAAAGGAAATGTTAAATATCTATCTTGAACACGTCATATTCAGAAGGTTAATTTATTTCAAAGAGAATATAGATATCAAAGCGAGCTATACCACTGCCGCATCATTTTATATATTTTAGTGAAAATAACTGTTGGCATAAATTTTGAGCCACGTTTTATTGCTCCACTATATATATATATTATTTTGAATATAATTTATTTTTATATCGTTGCTTCCTTTTCTTCAAATTACTTATGAATATATTGTATATTATTTTAATCTACGTGCTTTAGGCCGAATTATGTAAGAGCTAAATTAGCTTCATAGTATATATTCACTGCTCAGTATATAATTCGCTATGAAATAAATCATTATATATTATATGTTTATAGAGCAATAGAAATTAAATATAACTTTGTGCCAATATTATCTCTTAATTTGAATATTAAATTTTACTCTCAAGTTTTGAAGGACACATTGTCCTATACAACTAATAATCTCAATCGTAAATCATACAATATTTAGCTTAAAAGCAATTTGAATTTACTTGCAATTCGTATGAGAACCTCAACAGTTAAGTTATAATAAAGTTTTCGTAAAAATTACTCACACCACCAACCCTCATAGGTATAAAAACTCTAATCACACCAAACTCTCATCTCCACCCACACACACACCGATAAATTCATTTACACATCCCATCCAATTATAGCAACCTTCATACATCAGCATATCGACATATACATATATATACAACGTACACCGCAAGCAACTAAACGCGAAGGTCGGGGCCGCGAGCGCGAAAATTCGTGGTCGATCCTCTCTCTCTGTTTGCGCTCGCTGCAAGTAATCGTCGCATAATTGGTCATAGCAGCACACAACCTCTCGGTGAGGTCGGCCAGTTCTCAATTGGCCCTAAACGCGCAGTGACGGACGCGTATACTTGCGCGATCGCGCGCGTGACGTACTGACTTGGCGCTTATTGATACTTACGCGTGCGTTCGCATACGTGCGTGCGAGCGATTTGGGCGCGGTGTCGAGGAAGAATGTCGCAGGTGTAGAATGGGTTGGAGAATTTTGGTTGATTTGGTAGGTATGAGGTGTGGAGGTGATTGGTGAAAATGAAATATGAGTATAGTGAAAGAGTTACGAAAGGAAGAATAGTTTTGAAAAATATTAATTTATTAGGGAAACGTGTAATGTATGTGATTGACAAATAAATTTTTTATTTTGAATGGGCTTTTATCATTATGAAATACGCAATATAGTAATATATTAATATATATTTAACATTACAATTGGAATATAGAGCGAGAGATGTATATTTTTGACACTTTTTCCAGACTGAGTTGAAAAGATATAGAGAATTTAATTATAACTCGTAATGTCGAAACGAGGAGGAACAATCTTTTCCTGCGTTGCTTTTAAAATTTTGTAAGAAGTAGGTAGCATGTGAAACCTCATCGTGAAGTTTTGAAATCTCTCGGTGGAAAAATTCTTCCAACAAGCTAGAGAATACTTTAAAAATGTAGTTGCATGTAACGCAGTAAAAGAAAAGAATTTAAAGAAAAAAAAGCTGTATTAATAAAGTTAAATTATACATTATCCATTATAATCATCAATACCATCGTGTTAACAAAACCAAATAAAAAAATAACGTAACAAATGTTTCGTAACCATTGAACGATGTGTTATTCTCCTTTTAAAATGTCACATATCTTTAAAACTTTTCACTTAAAAGACTGCAACGGATATACACTCTTCTCCTGCTTTTCTACCGAAACTTTTCAAAACAAGCAAAGAATTCACTCTATTAAAGCATTTCAACGTCACGTATATATAGCGATACCAAAGAGAAGAACAAAAGCTAAACCTGCATACTTTAAAAGAAGCTTCAACTATTTAACGCCTAATACGATATATTATATACTCGATCGGAAAAGAACACAAGCATATTTGTACATAAAATCAACTCGCAATATATCCCACGCGTCACAATTCATCTCTCCAACAAATAATAATCAACGCAAGATACATCTCGATAAAATTTTTTTTTTTTCACCTAAACCCACAAAGTGGCCAGCTAATATATCGACAAATAATAATACCTCGTCACGCGCGGGAACATTTATCGGCACGTTAACCCCCTAGACATCTCTTCATTGTCATCGCCATAATTTTTTTTTGCTCGTCTCTGCATCTGTCGCGCCAAGCAG